>JAQFYZ010000952.1:0-29952 GCA_034695085.1 Cylindroiulus punctatus
TTTCATTTGAAATTATCATATCTGTCCAAAATTATCAAAATTCAATTGCAAAAAATCACTTTCAATGGGCCTTAACTAACTTATTATCAATTATTTCTTAGAGTTATAAAATTCTGCAGCTATTTTAACGAGCTAAAACGTACTGATGCTAATATCCGTTGATAGCAAATTTCTAATTCAATATTAGGCAACTCAACATCACTAATCAGTACCGACACCCAGAAAATGCAATAACAGGCTAGACCCAAGCTGGCTTAATTTCGCAGATCAGATGTCACTCGGGGCGCATGCGCAAAACCAACCAACGCGAATTAGTGTGCGCAAAAACACGCTCGAAGAGGACCAGTATGAATATATGCAAAATTAGCCGAATTATCCCTATATCGCATTACCCAGGAAAACAAACTACGAATAAATTAGAGTACGACTCATCTAGGATTGCAGCAGGAGCGTTACAGTAAACGAATAAAGGAAATATGGACACTTATAAAATACCATAGGAGGCAGCCGAGCAAATCGTGTTTCATCGTTAGTATTTCAAGCACAAAATTTGAGGAAAGAAAAACCCCTTCGGAAGATACAATAACACAGCGTCACTAAAAATGCAAATTGACGAAGAATGTGTTCGGCGATAAAATCGTGATCTTTTTCGATAACACGGTGAAATGTAAATATATCATCCGGATGATATTCATAAATTAGTTTTAAATTCGGTTGGGATATGCGAGACGTAAGGGGTGTGCGAGCAAATGGCAGAAATTGCGAGAGAATAGACCTCGTTACAAACTACATATCTTGCTCGTACGTGTCGTCGTGGCTTTTGTTAAAAGACGGTATACTTTGCCTACAATCCACTTAGATAAAAACAAATTGGATTGGTAGAGAAGTCTTGAAAAGCCCTCCATAGTTGAAAATAAGAATATTTTAATAAATTTGGCGTTTTCACGCACACTTAAGTAAGCCGTGCCGTGTAAACCTGTGTTACACCTCTTTACTTGAGTTGAGCATACGTGGCTTGAGGTCTGCATAGATGTTTTAGATTCAATACACCACAAAACTATTTGGCCCTGCCACAAGTGCAAGTAGCGCCAGTGGCAGATGCGAAAATTAAGATAAGATGGCGCACCATATAATGTACACTGTTCATCATGTATACCGTTGCTTTAAAAAGCTCCGTACAGAGGCAATCGTTTTTCTCGCAATACATAAGTCAAGTACTCAGACAGGAGAGCTTTAGGTAGTAAAATTTTGATATCCTTCTGGTTTAATTGGTCGTGAAAATAATGCGGGCTAGAAGCGCGATTCCGCGCAATAAATGGCGGATCCTGCAGGCCCTGCAATTAGAGAAGAAAGTGCTCAAGTGAGCGTAGCCAATAACGAGGATTACTTTTAAGTCAGGAAACATGAATATTCAATGCTAACGAAATCACAGCATGCAGGAATACGGGACCAGATCGGTTATCCCTATGCTGAACGTGACTGTGATGTATTGGAGACAACAAAACGAAACTATAGAAAAGATAGGGGGAATCGAAGATAATGCAGAATTAAACATTACAAATGGGACGCTAACAGAAAAAACATTAAAACAACATCAATTTGATGTACAATGTACGTATATTACGTATAAACGTAGCTACTTGTTTAAAAGCCACCTGTGTTAGTCGCCGGAATTTAACCTTTTCATTTCTTTTCGTTTTTTTGGCCGTTTAAACTAATCTAACCTAAGCTAATTAAACCAAATTAATCAAAAGTGTAATTTCTTTATGTAACTTCCCATCCGCTAAGTAATATCGCTGGCAGCCTGCGAGCCGTGTACTTATAATATAGTGTATATGTTGGAGCATGGGCATACAGTATATACAGTATAACCCAATATTCAACGCAAAGTCATCTTTACTTACATTATACAAATGTAGTTATTCGGCCCACTTTGTTCAAATCAGACCTATTTTCCCCATGCAATATTTAAGATAAACTGAAAAACTGGTAGCTGGAGAACTATACTCTAGTTACCATAGAAATGTGGTGACCTCTAACATTTACGCTATTCGACTATGGAATCTTAATCTTTCTACGTTTCGAGAATTTGATATTCATGGATGATATCGGAGAAATAGGCAGGACATCTGAAAAACATGTAGGTTGCTTATCTTTCTTCTTGCGAATGTGATGACAAAAACGACATTTTGGTTGATAAAATACAGCTCGACATTTAGCTCAGACGACAAATAGCCATGCTTTGGATTTACCATCAGGGAAGAGAGTACAATTTTAAAATTACTGTATACTGTGTTAAAGTGATTCAGACATCAGAGGTCAAATCACATAATCGAGTATCACCGATTCAAAGGCAATGTAATTGGCTTAGCAAGGCATCGACAACTTCAGTTGGTTTGTAAAGCGCGTTAAGTTTTATGTCGTGGTCTGCAATCAGTACCGCATTTTGAGCCTAAGCATTTCACTAGACAAACTTAGCAGTACGAAACAGTAAAGTGCATAATTAATTGCCTGGAAAAGAAATTCATCGTAGTAATCATATCGGATGATTCTCGGAAGGCAACACGAGTTCCATAAAATTTAACGCTCTCCCCTTCAGAGTGTAATTAGTAGCTCCAAGTATACACTCGAACAAACAAAAAAAAGGTTAATAAAACCTGTAGTTGTTCTGGGATGGTAAGCCCCTGCGTAACACGAGTGCTGGATCCTTCATCACCGTATTTTCGCTGTAACACGAAGCGTTCGATAATAGATATTTCTCAGAATACATAATACTCGTATATATCACTCGCTTAGCATTTTTACAGCCATTTTATTTTTATCTACGCAGGCACATTTGCCCATATAACTGAAAGCAGATTATTGTTGCCTCGTTCAAATTGAAGCCCCCGAAAAAAATCCTATCGATTTCCTCACAAAACCGGGCAAGAAAAATGTGGGGAACGAGGAGGGGAAACGCCTAATCTCGATAAAAACCCCAGATATTAAATACTAAGAAACAATAAATTACAGGTTGGCCCATGGAAATCCATATTTCACCAAGAATGTCCTGACCCGCATTAATGGTCATAGGGGATTGGATGGCTGCGCAGCACTATATCGCTGACGCCCATCAAATCGCAATTCACTCTCCTGTAATTCATCCCGTTCCAATGTACTCCCTCCCCCCTCACCATCTCCGTATAAACAATATGTAAACGAAAATATGGATCATTTAACGCGTCAATAAAACAGCGGGTTTGGAGACTATAAACGCTGTATTAATACCAATTTATCTCCGATTGAGGAAGATTGACATCTATATGGATGAAGGCTAAACGGACCTAGACGTCATTCAAATCTTGCAAGTGATTCGCAGAGAAAACATTATGTGATATACTGTACAAGATGACCAACGGCATGTGTCGACCAGTTATCTGCTACAATATAAATACGAAGATAGAAATAAAAATGATAACAGAAACAACTGCCGAATAATAGCGTTTCATGAAAAGTACAAACTGTATACACAGAAACGAGTCAGAAATGTGTGCATGCTTGAAATATACACGTAACTAGGCTCTTAACATTAGAAGCATTCCTAAAATAGTGTATTTATGACCAAACTAAGCATGATTTGAAAACGAACGATAAAAATACGTAGGTCCATGCAGTAGAATATTTAAGTGTCATTCAAGTCACGTGTATGGCGTCGTGCAATCTATAACAACGAAATCACGAGAGCCGAAAAATAGTCAGAAATGGAGAATCTGGTCTAAAAGTACAGTTATTCCTTGCTGGGAATGAAGAAGCATGACCATGTGAAAAAGTGCACAATGTTAGGAAAACACGAGGTAAATAGTACGAAACCTGCTTGAATGCATATAAAAGCGATTTTTCAGAGGATTTTCATAGCCATTTCTCCATAACAGTTTATTGAATTTTTTTCACGAAAATAATTCCTCACGGTGGCGTACGTGCTAGAAATTCACAACCGGTTCGGTTTCGAAGATAAAAAGCGCAGCTTGAATGCATCCAACCACCGAGGTTGGTCATTCATTATTCATTGTTGCAGTGAAAAAAAAAGAAAAAAATATGCATGAGAAATAAACGACCTCACTTAAAACCCAGATTTTTTGCCTCGTATATTCCGTATTTTGTAAGAAAGATAGAAAAAAAATACTTGGCCACCTCCGGCTGACAAGTCACTAAAACGAATTCATAAACAATCGCACGGGAAGCGTTTATGGACCATTGAAGATCGTTCAAAAAATCAACCATCTGTTTTGAATAAGTGAGCACTCATTTTGCAATATAGGAAGCAATAGAAATGATACTCGGTGCTCGATTTCGAGTGAGCTTTAAAAGGTCATTCACCAAATAGAAACGGCTGGGATTTCTGAAATTTGGTGCTAAATTATTTAACTACGCATGGGCTAGCTAAGAATCTCTTCAGAGAAAAAGCAGCCAAAATTACCCCATTTCGCAAGCTATAAAAGCAGCCAGCTTTAGTAAATTACCGAAGTTGTATTATGTCTTTTCAGCATCGATATCCATAGTCTGGTCAGTGTCCCATAGTTCCCACGACCATCAAACTTGTGTATAAAATATGAAGAAGAAAAACAAAACTTTCTTAAATTTCAACTCCTAACTTGCTTTAGCAATCTTAAGTAACTTTTGGGCTCCCCCTATTCACTGAGTGCATTGCATTGCACATGAGTTGTCAGTGATTGCCTAACTTCGGGGGCAACCTTTACATTTTTAACTTTGGAAACACAATGTGGAGAATGTGGAAAATTATGATGCATCACAGAATGCTGTTAAGAGTCATCTCAAGATTGAAAATTAATAAGAAACTTTAACAGCACAGACTTCTTTCAAAACGGTTCGCGTCAAACATGTCAAAAACCTAAAAGTAACCGAGCTACATTCTACTTTAATTTCATTTTAAACAGGAGGAAACTAAGTATTGACTGGACGTAACAGTAGGGTAGATTTTGTTGTTGTTGTTAATTCCTGATTTTTTGTTCACCACAGCACATGTTCAACGTCAATTTCGAGTCAATTTTTCTTCGAACAAAAACAAAATGACAACATTGGATACTCGCAGGGGTCAAAATCGATTGCGCACAGTTCGCTTGAGTTGTAGTATTACTATTTATATAACGCACATGTCATAAAAAGTGGTCAATTGTCTGTTTAACACCATGCATGAAAAAAGCTTTAAAGATAATTGTTTTAGGCCAAGAAATATAACGAAAAGCTGTACAGTGCTAACGCCATAAAGATAAGACAATACAATCGCTATACTCCATACCTACATGCTAGCTTTACACATCTTAAATATAGTCCCCTTACATCAAGTCATTCAAGAAGGTTTACATGATCTGCTTTAAAATCTGTCACCTGGTGAACTTGTCGCAAAACACACAGAATCCAAAGCGCCATATAAAGTAGCACGAACCTTGGGGTGTGATCTATCTGTGCAACGAATAACTTGCTATATATTAAAACATGCATGTACAATGCAAAAAGTGTACATAATGCACACTTATAAGATGCATTGCCCTTTAAATTGTAGATTGGAAGACGCATCTAAACCGCACTGCCAATTGAAGTAACAAATTACCTGTAAAGTACGTTATGCGTTTGAAGTAATAATGATGATGTGGAAACCAGCAATGGACCATTTTTTTAGAATTTGTAATGTTATAAGACAAAGCCATTAGCGCACGTTTTTTGGGTAATAACATCGTGTGATCTACATTACATGAAAACAAATCATCTTAAACTCGATTTCTTGCCTTAATTTATAAACTTCAGCTTAACATATTCGGAGAAACATGCGAGTCCATGTTTGCCGAAACATCCAGAAATGATGTTCTAGAATTACCATTTGAGTGCAGGATGATCCAATTACTTAATACTCTAACTCAACGTATCGCGGAGAAATTAAGTAATCTGATAGGCTATCGAGCCATTGATGCATTACAAAACGGTACTAAAAGCACCCCATCGGCCATCTACAAATCGCATGTAGTGCATTAGATAAGGAGGTTCAAGATCTAAACTAACATCAATGGCTCCATGCGAAAATGCGATTATATTCAAAAGGATCAAAATGAATTACGTAGGTTTTGCACAGACCCTTTCAGCGCTTATCCCATTATGACAGTGAAAGGATAGAGGCAAACTGTGTAGAATGTTTTTACATAAACATGCACAATCCAAAGAATCTTGATCGAGCGTAGGTTTCACAAAGTCTGTTGATGCAGATTTAAGGTAAAATCAAAACATTAACATAGAAACATATGCATCTACAATAACACGCTTATTTTGCCAATCCATGTGCGTCTAAAATTCCAACTGGGACGCATAGTATTTAGTCCACACACATCGACAAAGCGTGTTAAAAGCTAAAGAGAAGTGAAATTTCACCAAATTTCGTCCCATTTCCCGCGAAATTTCCCTTCATTATTTGCTCGCTTCCGAATTAGCCTGCTAAAGTGGTCGTAAATCTCCCGAATAGGGCGATTGGGAAATATTCAAAAGATCAAAATCTCTCATCGCCCAATTGTGAGAGACGGAGACGACCAAGATGTTCGAAAAAGAGAAAATGATCCAAGGTAGAGATTTTATAAGTATTTTCCAGCCTAGATGATGAAGCGCGAAAGGCCATTATACGCCATCAATTTCGCCGGCAAGGGTCGTCTTTTTAGCGCATTTCTCAGACACTTAAAACATCTTGAGATTTTTTTCGATTTTTTTTCTCATAGAAATGCGCAATAGGGTAGAGATAGACGTTGAATTGCATTTTTCATCTAAGACGAGCCCTATTTATCGGGCCATTCCATGGGCGAGGCCGCATTTTACGCGTTAGGCGATCTTCGGCTACACAATGCCCTTTGTACCATTTATTACACGGCGAAAGTTAAGGAGGATTGGAAAATAAAAAACGGCCAATGCTTTTTCTTCCTATAAAAAGCTCCGAACCATTTCATAGCACTGGGAAATTTAAGCTGCAGCGGACACGCCTATGAAGACCCTACGTTGGAAATTGAGGCAGCATGCTGGGAAGGTTGGGCGAAATACAATTTGAGTTTAAAACGAGCCGTTATACGAGGTTATGGGTTCGGTTATGAGTTGCAGGGGGGCTACACGACGTTTCTGATGCTTATACTCCATCGAGGGGCTACAGCGCTCCAACGACGTTCAATGATGAAAATTTCAGAAACTGCGAGGTAGCGAAAGGGGTAAACAGGAGCCAGACCAATTCGCCAAATGCGTGTATACAGACAGTGGCATGGGCAATAAGAGGGAAACATCGGAATAGTTTATTCCAATCGATCTGTGTTTTCCGATTTTTGTTTAAAGCAGCGGAAATGAGAAGTGCTGAAAAGGATTACAATAAAATTGAAGGTTTTTCATGTTTTCGTCCTGCGACGCATCGCCTCTTGCAGCTGACAACTGAAGACTTGAAAACAAGTAGGATATAAATGTATGTGCCAAATGTACATGTCTGTATTTGAGTTAATCAACAAAATATTGAAACATAGGTTTAGGTTAAACTCAAAAAAGCCTAACCTAAAGGAAAACTAAAAGTAAAATAATGCACAGAATATGTAGGACAATATTAATTAATAATCAATCTTATTCTTAACTTAAACAATGTACAGTGCAATTGTAGCCCCCACACCCCCACCCACACACAAAAGAGACATACTGGACTGCATGCAAATAAGTCAGAGCCACACCACGCCGCCTTACTTGAAAGACTTTAGAAGTTATCAAAAAGTGGTAAAAAGTGAAGAAAACAAGCGAGGTGATCCGTATAGGTTGCCAGATGTAAAAGCAGGCGCTCGCAAAGTGACATCGGCAAACGATTCCACCTGAATAGGATAAATGATCGCCAAATAGCAGGGGTAGAGAAATGTAATTCAGTAGATGAAAGAATGATTTAAATCTCTCTTTTCCATTACTTCTCCTTATTTCCTCAGTGTCAATATTGCGACGCCTTTCAAAAGCATAAGTTCTCATGACGATCTGAAGAGCGTAATTGCGCCATTAGTCTTCATGAGCGTAAGGGCGACTTTCAGGGAGAAAAAACCATGGATGTAGAGAACAGGTCACAGATAGGAAATGACAAAATCACTCCGCATGACGCTCAAGTAGCGAGCAGCTTGAAAAAGCCATTTGACAAAACAAGAAATAGTTTTTGGGCAATGTAAAACGGAATTAAAATCGATTTGAATGTATAGTACGTGTCAGATTAAGAGCTGGCTTGTCTGTCCTCTGGTGGTCGTTTTCAACTTGATCATCTCTTTCAAATAGGGACGTACTTGCGCTGCTATCCATTGCCTTTAAATGTGTTTTAGTACTTAAATTGGAAAACTGAGTACCATTAGCTGACGTATTATTAATCAAACCTCTTTATAATGTCTCGCATCAGTAATATTTCCAGAGTCATCCTCTGTATTCATCGAGTTGAGGTGTTTCCATCGCAAAATCAAATTCTGCGACAATCCTCAATGCTCGTTGCAATTTTCGGTGCTATACTGCCATGCTGCGGTGACCGTCCCTGGACGGCCATAAGTCACGAGACGTCCAGTTTTGTTGTTGAATTTCCCCTCGAAAACTGCGTGATCACGTATTCACCAGCAGGTTCAATAGCACTAACGTGGCTCTTTAAAATGCCACATGGCGGAACAGGAGAGCCAGCACGCACGAAATATGAAGTGGACAGACGTAGAAAAAGCATCCCTGAAGTCCAATTGGACGGAGAATGATTCCTGGCCAAAGGAAAAACAGATCCCGCATATGGGTCAAGGCCTTGTTACTGAATCAGAAAGCCAAATAGGATGCGCCGAAGATCGCCAATGCTACCGGTTTTTTACTTTCCCATCATACAATTTGCAGCTAGATTGACAAGTGCAAAATTGGCAAAAAATGTTTGTCTACAATAACGGTTGGAATTAGGTCAATGAATCGACATGGAACCTCCCCGAGCATCCCAAGAACATCTTGGATAAACTACAGAATAGTCCGCTACTATATAGGCTAGTCTAGTTGTAGCTATAAACTTTGGCCACGGTTCCCCTGGAAAATCAGGCTTGATCGAGTTCACTTGAGGTGTGTGGAGGCACAACACCTCAGACAAAAAAGTCAGCTTCGATTACAACTTAGCAAAAAATAATTTTACTCCATGGCAGGAAAACGAGTGGTCCCTTTAGTCGCATTTACAATTAGTCGAAGCCTAATTTAATATAACGATAGTCATAGAAGCTCCTTTAATGACACGAGTCGAAATCAAACAAGACCAAAAATAAATCTATCGACATTTCTACTCTTATCATTTGTTTATAACAAACCGTGGCGCCATCATACGACGCCACGGTAGGAAGTAATAAAGCTAGTAGCTATTGTTAAGCGCATGCAGATATAATTTCCCTTATTTGCCAATAATCTTGCGAAAACTAATTTCATTTCGGGATTGCTGAATAAGCGACTTTATTGTCAGCAGTATCGGAGCCAAGTTGGCATCGGCCAAAAACTTCGCCAAATCCCATTTAATTTTCTTATTATGTATATCTCGCAGGATCCGAGCTGTAGAGCCGGTGTAGAGTTAGAAGTAAATTTTTTGATTTGATTCCCATGTACGCTGCAATTTTGTACCGCCAAAGACCATGAAATTACGCGAGATGACTATAATTGAGAAGATGTTCTCCATGTGAACGGATTTCAAAAATCGATAAACATGGACGTCATCCAGAAATACTGAGATATAACTGTACTGTATGGAAAGTACTGTACGTTTTGTCTTTACACATGGCTTAAACTAGCAACCATGCAGTCCCCCGTAGCGTCACAATGACAATGAAAAGCTATATACATAGCAGGACTGTCACGAAAATATTGCAGCATTAACATGTCACAAAACATATTCAGCAGTGACATACTGAATGAATTTTTTTAAAGTAATACATTTGATAATATGCATTGATAATACATGTATGTCATTAGCTCCACGCTTGCCGAACGGATGGCGAGTCTGCCATCTTTGCCATTCTTTGGCTAGAAATGCGATAATCGGAAATCTAGAAACAAGTTATCAAGTGGCCGCGTGGCACGACATTCCGAGTGGAAATGCTTTCCGAACACGCAATCAAAGGGCCTTAACTCGCACGCCCATAACGTTGGGATGGCAGCGACATTAGCGAAAGGGACTGCCCGGAAATGTCAGAAATCACCAGGCAGCTTTCCGGATCAATGCGTGATCAATCGCATTGAGCATTACCTGGAAGGTGCGCTGGCTAATTCAAAAGAATGGCTATGTAAGGGCGAAACCTCTTACAACGCACCTGAATATGTCAAGGGACTAATGCAGAAACTATGTCCATTGAAAGCGGAGTTTTTGGCCACATACTACACTACCGTTCTAATCTATTGCCGTCAGTCGTCTGAATTTGACAGCTCCTCTTCAACTCCCAAAGGTCCAAGAAATGCAACATGTAGTTATTCATAACAATCTTCTAACAATATTCAGAAGGGAGCAAGTGCAACAGATAAATAGAAACGTACATGTATCTAAATTTATATCAATATTTATCTATCGCACTTGACTTGGTCTATTCATTAGGTCTTGGTACATAGATCATATTGCATGCATGTTGCCCTTAGTTTTCAAATGTAATTTACATTTAGCTGCCCGGCAATCACTGCCAGCATGCGAAACGTAAGGTGAAGTCTATGCTGAAGATTTAAGGGGAGGCAACATTAAATTCTTGTTCTTTTGGCCTCAGTTTACCCTCAATCCTTCTCGGAATTGACGCATACGAAAGTTTTGAACATTATCAAATAAATTGGCAATTCGTTTTGCTGTAGATATACGTGTATTGTATTAGGGGATACATACATCACTAATGCTCAAAACTCCATCTTTGGAAATGTCGCTATAACTAGGGAAGATGCCTACGTTGTATTTCAAACGTGAAGCCAACACCAACAAATTCTATTGCCCAATGGTACCATTGATTTTACACCCATGTCTGTTATTCTACTGAAATCTTACGTGTGAATTGAGAGCAAGTTACCCTGCTCGCACTAGCAACAAATGAAACCCTAGAATTAGATGCTCCACGGTTCTGAAAGCATCAATGCATGCCTTTTTACAAACAGATTCATCCAGCGAATACTCAACGATAGTGAGTCGCGTTCATTGCTTACGACCAATTAACGAAAATTAAAAAGGGTCTTCAAATGAAGCGGCAACTGGTCATTAAATTATTCCGCTTTTCCATTCCTCCGAGAAAACTAATAATCACTGCGATCGAGCGGAGCGCTAATGATATTTACAGAATTTCCTCTTTAACATATTTTCAATGAAGGCAATTCAAATGAAAACAGTTTCGTGTAAACACATTATCGCCCACGACACGACGCATTCACCAATTATAAACAGGTAGGCTCGCAGACGCCAATTTGGGACTGGCAACTGGTTCCTCGCCAATATTGGCATAGATTACTTAAACCAACACGAGCAAAATAGGAGCGAAAACGGCGCAATTACAGGTCGTACTAGCGAGCATCTTCTCGACGGCCTAAAAGTGCCTAAAAGTGCACATCCTCAGTTCTAGTCAATGACAACAAATTTCCAAAATACCAGCGCCATGGCATACATGTATATCGCTGACACCATCAATTTCGTTAAACATTTAATTTGAAAAGAAATTACTGTTGTACAATTTGTTCGAATACGTGGAAACCAGAACATAATTTCTGTGAACACTTCGTATTTGTTTTAGACGAATACGTTGCTCTTAACATTTTTCAGAAACGTTAGGGGGTGCACCTTTCTAACTCGCTCTGCATTAGGCAAAACGTAAGATGTTAATTCTTAGCTCAATGCCTGGCGCAAACGGTGCGATTACAGTGCGGATCAAGAGATCAATTTTAATTGCTCCTTTGCATGACATGCACCACTGATAACGCTCGTTATTTATGCAGTCAAAAAACGAAGGAACTGCCATGGAAGAATAAACATTCAAAGAAGGAACGACACGATACGGACTTAAATTTTAAATGCACTTAAGACCGATCTCACACTTCGCAGTACATCAGTGGCAAAGTGGTAATTCTCCAAATGCAGTTGGAATTTCTGGCAATATGCACGAATTAATCTACGCAAATCGTGTAGATGACGTCACGAAAATAAAGCGTCATCTTTCATAAAGATAACCGTGCAGGCTGGGGCTAACTGGGCTGGCCCACAATCTATAAATTGTCGATTAATACAAAAAGGCTGCATTTTTGCAATATTTAGCCATCATTCACTGCTTATCAGCTTTCTGCTCGGTTGATTAACATACTTTAAAGTCTTTTTTAATTATGCTTCATCATCAATATTCCGTCTACCGCCTAGGAGCAAATCCGAGGGCAACAAGCTCGGAAATAAGCCATTCGGAGCTCATTAGTTCGACGCCAAAAAATAACTCGAAAAATCTATTTCCCACCAGCCCCCACCCTTCAGCCTGGCATCCCTATGGGTACGCAGACAACCCTGAAATGGCAACAAATTTTAAACGATAACATCGATGTGCACTTAAGCACTCGCTTAGGGCCTGACGCTAAGTAACAATCCCACAGTCACAAGAATGCGTGACAAAAAATTAATGGAGACCTTCGGAGCATGCTTAAATTTGCAGAGTAGATTTTGACAGGGAATTCTCCACTTCGCCAGCAAGAAAAAATGACAAGCATACTGTATATGCAAATTATTCAGGCGTATGGCAAGAACTCTTATTATTCTTGGGTGTGCATTTTAGTACAGTATAATCAAAGTCCTACCCCAATTACAAAAAAACTATTTAAGAAAAACTTAAAGCTACACGTGATAAAGTTTGATACAAAGATTGAAAATTATGCATGAATGGCGAGCGCCGATTGCATGTTAAACCCTTTTTTCTAAACATGTATGGCGCCTGCTCATACAGGTGCACTGGTGATACGCTTTTATTAGTCAATTTCGCTAATATATTGCTTTTTCCAGCTAATTTAATGTAGTCAACACTGACTTGTGAAATAGCGTTCAGCGCTTAATGACGGCGCGTTTCGGCTAATTAATCACGCTAATTACTCATCTATATAGTGGGGTTTTGTCGTTTTTTTCCATCAACGCCATCGCGTCGAGGTTACACCCATGATGTCGCGAAAGCTTATAAACAAATAGCTCGTTATTCAAAAAAATAATTAGCATGAAAATGACTGCACGTCACTTTTGCTTTAATAATTGATTTTCAAAAATGGGAATTCCCAAGTGTCTACCTATCAGCACCGTCAGTTAACAAAGTAGGCATGATTAAAAAAGCTGACACATTCATTTTCTAAATACAGTATATACATACACTGTATATACAGTGTAGTAAGCGTAGTAAAAGAATGGCACACGAGTAAATGGCACTATCTACCGGGTGGGTTTCGACCACAGTATTTTTATGTGCACAGGTCCGAACCATGAAAATGAGATGTTATTTGTATCTTACCAAGATTGCGTTTAGAAAGGAAAAAGTCGATAACATGACAGTTACTGTCCTGGAAATGTTCTTACCTGAAAAGCAAATAAGAATAAATAAGTTATTATGTTAAACATTAATCAAAATAGCTTAAACCTGAAAACTAGGATCAATATTTCACGAGTTATACATGTAAGCACCATGCATAATGATTTGGCGTCATAAGCATAGTAAACATAGTAAGCTAAGCATGTGAAGCTAAGCATAGAACTTCTCATATGTGTATTACTTTCATTATGTACAAAAATCATCTCAAAATGTAATTTCTTTGTCACGAACTTTTTCATGATAAGATTTAATTAAGCACGCGGTCACATACAAAAAAGACGGATTGCCATTAAATGTCCTTCACATCCATGTATACAGTAGATCAATTCCAAAATTGGAACTACCAAAAAATTCCAAGGAGATAAAGAGTAACAATAAACAAACATTCATCAGTTAATATGCGTTTTCATTATACGGCAGTTAGAAAAAAATGTAATCGCGCATTACCTCAAAAAAGATTAAGTAGATCAATATTTGTGCACTGCATTCAAAGTGAAAGTCAGCTGAAAGCCTAAAAGCGTTTAAGAAATTGCATTGGATCGAAGTGCCATCTATGAATCACTGCCTGAACTAAGATCATTTTGTTCATTCCTGGTGGGACATTCAAAGCTTGTAGCTGCATGTCGGACCCCATCAGCACTGTAGCTGGATTTCGCTAAATCACATTTGATTTTTCAAATGTATTCTGTCGAAAATACAAATACGTAAAATAATAACTTATCGTTATTGAACTTCCAATATTCACCTAAAGGTAGTCTTACTTGGCATGCAAATAAAGTTGGCGAGTAAGTGGTATTTTACACCAACTTAAAAAAAAACAAAAAAAAAAAACGTGTTTTATGCAATATAGAACAGCTCCTATATGGAATCTCACCTTATATAGTTGCTATGATCGGGGCTATAGCATACTATTTCAGCGGCAAATTCAAACTCCGGAAAGCCAGATCAGGCTTTGGTACTCCGAAGCAAAACAAGTCCACCTGATTTTTCCAAAGAGATTTAAAATCCCCATAACTCCCCTTTATCGCACTTTTCAATCACCATCTCCAGGCTAGTCCAATTCTCACACCCTGGCAGACTTAAAAGTTATGTGCATTCCGAAGAAGAAGGTAAATTTTGCTCTTGTGAACCGGAAATCCCGAAGTTTTACCAAAAACTGATTAACTCGAGTCAAAGTTTTAATTTGAAGATTTCGGCAAGGGTGAGCCTCGTTTCAGCCCGGGGGCCAACCACTAACATCATAAGAATTACGGCTCCAATAAGGGCAGGCGACGCCAAAAAAAATTCTAGACATTTATGTCAAAAAATTTTTGGAAAACTGCTCCAACAGGTGTAAAAATGGTCATAAAAACGGGCCAGAAATCCGCTTTTAACTCATATTAAAATTGAACGAGGGCCTCCTCCATCATCGGGGTAGACAAAAAGCGCCATAGGCGACACCTGGGACACCGTGATGGACAGTGATGACAGCAAATGGACACTGGTAAGGATATGCTACAGGAATACAGAAAAAGTAGGGGGATACTATCTAATGAAGTCACTGACGACTACCACGCCCTCTACATTAGTGGAAAAATGCGCATTAGTGGAAAAAAGCTCATAGCGCCAAATGGGACCAGAGCACGTTTAATTACAGCATTTCAATGTATCAAACGAGGTATGTTGACCACAAATCACGGCGCTGCTGCCCAAGACCAACCACGATAGCGCGCAGGGTGTCTCCGACATATAAATTAACTTCCACCAGGCGTCACTTTGGGGCTTTTTACAACGTGTTTGACAGCAGATTTTGAAAACAAAAATAGCCCCAGGCTGCTTTGGGCAGCAAAGGCCAAAGATTTGATTGAAGTCTCGCTAGGGCAAAAACAACCAACACCGTGTAATTAAATATTTTTTCACCGTGTAATTGTGGTGAAAAAACAGCACTTTATACACTCTTCAAAACGACTGATAACGTTTGGATACTTCAACATTAATTGCTACTTCAGACCAAGCCGAACGCTATGAAACTTATTAAATCACAACATGGGACGTCCCATAACAGACGTAATGGTCATAAACTTCTACCCTTATTATATAAAAAAATATTTTAGAAACAAAAATTAAAACAACCATATTGTGGATAAAAGGTAGAAGAGTCAGTTCTCATTTCATGTATTTGGTTCACAGGAAAGTAGCAGGCAGTTCAACCTTTTCCAAAATTATCAAAATTTGCTCCCTGTAACTAACTTCTACAATTAGTTTTTTTAATGAGAGCAAAACGTCATCATCACCCAGTTCGTTTTCTGGTCATACACTACCTTTGACCATTAGTGATGTACAGTGTACATGTAGATCGAAGATTATCAGATTCGGACCCAGCGAAATTCCTGATAGATGTGCTTTGTCTAGCCAGTAACATTTCCTGACAGATATACAGTCGCTGATAAGCCGTTGGGTGGCGCCACCAACCAACATTCCCTCCACAAGCTGCCCCACCCAGATTTCCCTTCAAATGACGAGCGCATTAACAATTTATGAGCGTTAATCAAACGCATACACGTACATGGGCTACATATGCTAATCTGAACGCCGTTGTTAAACACGGCTTCCGAGTGTGCGCAAATTAGCGTGTACAACGCATTAACGAGGAATTAAGTGGCCAACTCCCGCCATTTAGAGCCGTGCAGGGAGCCATATAGGAAAATACGCTGGCATTAATTAATTACTTTTAATCAGCCTCCTCTCTTATTTTTGCATGCGCTAGCTGCCGCTGGAAGGCATTAAAATCTCAACAGAATTGGTAGCTGGAATTAAGGGATTTAATGCGTGGAGGTCCGAGCGTCTGGCAAAAGTAATTAAAACGAGACCCGCATCAAATTTGTCAAACCAAAGCCGTCAGGAAGATGTTGCAGCCAACTACATGCACAGTGTATACCCAACAAGTGCACCTAAATAACTTTACCTCATCCATGCTTGACACATAGATCATATTGATTTCCAAGTCTTCATTGACTATGTTTCCATGCAAGCTTTTACTGGCTCTTCCTTCCTTCCACCTCTTATGTTTTTACGTGATTTGCCTTTAAGTCTGTAAGTTGGAATACAGAATCCTCCACTTCAGACCTTGGGGGTGTTGTTTAAGTTTGCTAAAACCAGATATAGCGCCATTTAATGGTATAACGCCATTCGAATTAAGGCTCGGTGAATGTCAGTTGGGTGGTATATGATGCACCAACTCGTGCAAATTAAAGAAATTTACCGGTTGAAGTAACGAAAGAATGTTTATAGACCAAGGAACCAATTACTGGATGCCATCAAGGTGCTTATAGCGATGTAAATAACAAAAAAGTAAGATCTCAACGAGAAACATTTCAAAAACGTGATTTTAAATGGACAACAAAAATGTCATTCCCTTTAGGTAGAAAATAAAATCGTAATTGAAGTAAAGAATTCCAAAACTCGCTAGTTGCCAGCCTCGGGAGAAGGCAATAAATGTTTTGCAAACTCTGAGATCCATAAAAATGTTTTTATTTTTTCTCAGCCTCCTCGATTCAATTCCTGATGAAGACATTTTAAATAAATTGACATCTTAACCGATGTTTTATTGTCGAGCTTTAAAAATTCTTACATGATATTTCTGAGAAAATGTAGCTGCTGGGTTTTTGAGCCAGCAGCTAGTGGACGAAATTGTCTTTAATCCAATGAAACAACATCTGCATCGTTCTTCGCATCTAAATAGTAACGGCCAGAAACAAACTATCTATCACTTGCCACAACAGGTACCAAAAATAATCACGTAGAACGTAATGTTTAAGACGTAAAGCTCTTATTTGCAGGTGTTTTTGTTGTCTGTCAAAGACCAGTAAATTACAGCCCAAAACACAAAATCAACCACAATTCCGAACTGGTGAAATTACAGCAGCGTAAGGAATGCGATTAATGCGTATGACCAGAGTATTGCATTTGTTTTAGAAAAAAACTGGAAAATTAAAAGATAGATGTTGATGAGTTTAGTTTGAGAACAAAGCGAGCGCCATAAGGGCACTTTAACGCTCAACTCCTCCCCTGAACCTTTTCCATTAGTTTTGGCAAAAAAAAGAACCACGTTTGACCAAGATTCATTCAGTCTGACCACCAACTTAATTAGGAAACTCCTCCATGACCAATACCCATCATTCTCACCACATAAATCAAAAATACGATCAAGGATAATGTGTTCGAAAGTCAATACAACGGTACAAGACCATGATCTCATGATCTTAGCACATATTTCATATCAAAAACCTTTCCACACTTATTTTACATGCATTCAGAAAGCTGTTAGAATAATTTTAAATCCCCTCGAAAATGTCTGGTGTGCAATCTCAGGTTTAGCTACCGTGAGTATAGTTGAAACACGTGTCGTCATCGCTCAGTGTCTTCATCATGATGCATCGTTTTTATTTTAAAGGCGCCATTGAATTTATCACAAAAAATTCTTAATCATTTACAAGCGAAAACATTACGCCACCTGGACTTGACAGATAAAAACACTAATTTTCATCAGCATCTCCAGATATTTCGGTTCAATTTTTTATCATAACAGCAAATTAAAACTTAATTTAAAATCCTCGCATGTCAAAAGATTGGCTTATCGTTGATGAAATGAATATCAATCAATTCTTTGTAGTCGAAAAATAATGAATCCCCTCTTAGTTCATTCTTGGGTATTCCTTCTCACGGTTCGATGCACAAAGTATTAGACTTTCAATTCGCTGCTAAATGAAATGTTCGAATCTTAAATTCATTCTCATAGCCGTTTAAGATACGATCTCAACACTTGGGTGATCTGCCGCTCCATTTCCTCAGTTAAAAGAAATCAGATGGAGCAAAGTTTATTTAATATCGGAAATTGAAAATGCTGCTACTGGGCATTAGCCTGTGCTTATCACTAGGCTCGCCACACAACGTTTTCTTTATCACTTGAAAATCATCTAACGAGTCAACAAATAAATTTCGGCTTCATTCATAACTACCAAGCCTGCCCATTTCCAGAAAGCAGATTTGATAATACCTACTAAACGGTACTACAGCATTGCATCAGGATAATGAAAAAGATACATGTAAATAACGATAATGTGGATTTCCCGATGCCTATCTTCTGTTGTCTACACATTTGCATTACATACTCTACATGTAGAATATTCAACTCAACTCACAAGTCAGTATTGTGTCAGCGTCAGGTAGTGTATCCTTTGGACGAGAATTGCAACGTTAAAGGCATGAAATTAATGGGAAAGAGATCACTAACAAGAATGCGAATGGGGTTGGTGTTCCATAAATGGATTGGGCCGAACTCATAACCAAAATTGCATTGTAATGAACTCACAACTAGATTTCAACATTGGAACAGCTTCAAGGAACTGATCGAACAAACACATTGCCATAACCAGCTGAAATTTAATTAAAGTTACAGTATGCCCACTTGTGAAAGCTACAGTTTAAATGTTTCTTCTACCCGAATTAAGTTCAAATTCACTTCTAATAATATCTACTGTAACATCTGATTCTACCATTTCAAATCAGAATTCTCATTAATCTAAATAAGAAAACTTGTGCACCCATTTCATTCTTACAAGGGACGTTCTCCATGTCGGTGACTTCCAAACACACCATCTTTAACCAACTCACATTTTCCCTTTTAGATTAATGCAAAGAGTTTTAAAAAGAGCTGTCAAAGTGTTACAAACTGGCTCGAATGTTTTAATTAGGGAATTAAATATTATGCTGGCGTCATGATGGCGTCCTGGGGACTACTCTCCACAGCACCTCCTAATCATGACATTACCCTCTTGGCCTGTTACCTGTCCTTGGAAGGTGAAATTCCTTCCCTGGTCAAAGCATCAGTTACATGGTTATAACAATAGAAAAGAATACTGGAGCAATTTAATAAGGGCTTAAAGAGGAGGTTAGCTTATCGTGTCCAGACGCAAGAAGGCAATTATAAGCCAACAAATCGTGTACGGTATATCAAAACGCTACAACCATTAAAATAGATAAATTTAATCTTTTCATTAAAAAGTCGAGTAAGGGAATAAAGATTAATTATATTAGGTAACCAACGTTATCGAAAACGATAAATAATGGTTACCTATTTAATGTCCAAAATTTCCAAGTCACACATACGCACGGAATTTTTGCATGTTTCTTAAGACGTTTCTTTTCTTTTAAGGAAGATCATTTAGTGAAGCCGGCATTTTTTTCTTGCAATGCATTATGTCCAAAAATGCTCAATAATTGGGCTGCAAGAACTTAATGAAGCCTAAAAAAAGAAAACAGTTAATTGGAATGTTGCGACTGGTTACTCCGGTTTATTAATTATGCCCACGAAATATAGTGTAATGACCATTTTATCCGTCTGTCAAAGAGTTTTTTTCGGTTTTCCCTCTTCGTTTCTGTTGTTTAAATATTGTTCTTAACCTGTGATAGTGTTCTGTATAAGCAGAACAGGAATGTTGACAAATTAAGCTATTTTTAAATGGCATACCCTCATTACAAACATTAATTTCTAAAAAAAACACAAAAAAACAGCTTGAAGTTACATGGAACACGTTTTGGGGGAAAGATAGAAATCCTAAAATTGTTGATTTCTTGCACATGTATTTGGTTCACAGGGAGTGCTAGCAGGCGACGCTGTAATTAGTAGTACATCGTAGTTTCAAGTTGGTCCTTGACAAAAATGTATTCACAAGTATAAAATTTCAAGAAAATGGACAGGGCGATTCAAAAGTTTTTTAACCCTGATAAAAGGAACTGTTACATTGGCATGGAGAGTTTTGAAATCCGTATACATTGCAGTAAGCCTACCTAAAAGATTGTCTGTGTTTGTTTGTTTTGTGGATTTGAGGGGCACAATGCCTGAAAGGCAAAAGATTGTCTGTGTCATAGAAAAATGTGTTGATTTAATTACTTCAAATGAGTGCCTGGATTAATGATGCCAATTTGCATTTATTCTACCTTGTGCTCCTCAGCTACAAGGGCAAATCAATGAAGAGCTTCAGTCAAGGTACGCCATAGGAACCTGTTGCCCTCCCAGTTTCTTAATTAGAGCTAGCTTATAAGGCAGATTGCAAACCATAAAAAAGAGCTTCCCAACTGCATTCTCCACTGAATAATAAATGTACATGCATTTCTACACATTTCCAGACTCCCGAGAAATCACATTTGGGAGTTCTGCCGCTCGGCAATTTGCTGCCATGACTTTACAAGTTTGTTAAAGTTTAATTATTGTCGGGCAAACAAATAATTTTGAGTTATTTCATTGTTTGTCTATGTAAATGGAGAGAAGCAACAAATCAAGAAAAGAGAAAGATGACGTTGCAAGGCCTGCCTTTACACGGCAAATGTTAAGCGAACTTATCACCGATGACGTACCAACTTCCCAAGACACCATTTATCACTGATTTGGGCGACTTAATCAGAGAGGTGGAATTTCGGACAGAAAAAACTAGACGGTTTAAGGTACGAGTGATACGTGACGATAATTTTGAAGAAGAATTTAAAAATCGTACGTAATTGTAATAAATTAGGACAAGGAAGTCAACTAAACGAACCAACAACTCGTTAACCCGCAATCACAGAAAGAAAACAATGATAACATTCTCGTAATTGTTTTTTTCTACCAAGTTTTCGACCTGATCAGATTGTATATTGAAGCCGACAATACCTTATCATTATAGGAAATTCGCTCGAAGAAAAGCCAGTTCGAGCAATATCGTCAGTAATGTTGTGAAGCAGCAACTTTTGTGTAAGGGATTTCCAAAGCAAAAAAATTATAAAAATAATAATGACATGTGATAAGAATCGAGTTGAGAACCTTCTCTGGATACAAAAATTCTAGCAGCGTCCAGTTTATAAGGCGTTTTTGTTCGACCATGCAGCCTAATAAACTGTAATACATTAAAAAGAAGCTTTATAAAAGGGCATAAAAAGGGCTTTAACTGGCTTGGTTTAAGGTGCCTCGAGATGCACTCAAGCAAAGGTATTTAAAACAGTTTACGCGCATTAGTAACATTATAGTATTTGTAATTCAAATAGTGATTGATGGATGGTTGGTAGAATCCAGGCCAGTTTGTCAAAAATATTCAAATTCTAGAGAAACTGAGACGGCATGCTCACTTACAGTAGATGAGCCATAAAAATAAAGTTTTGAGGGCAAAGCTGGTCATGTTTATCTACATACAAAACATACGAAAGTTAATACCGTTGAAGGACCAAATTAGGATTACAAAACATATGAAATGCATGCTGGGCCATGCAAATAGTCCATCAGAGCACCGGCCACCCATTGTGCAAGAATTTAGATGGGAGAAACCGCCTTTAAAACGATCAGATGAGACCAAAGTACTGCCCTGGACAGATTCCTTTGGTCACAGAACGCATTATTACAAAAAAAAAATCAAAAAATACCGGCAATCCAGTTTTGATACAAGGAAAATGCGAAACAACGAATAAATGACTCCCTGTTGATAATATCCACGCAATCATCAACAAATAATAAATGACCGAGGGGAGGATTTCAACATTTATCAAAAGCAGGCTGAAGCAGCTAGAAATGCGAGGTAAAGAGTTTATAAGGTAATGCACTTTTCATACCTGTGCTGCTTTCATGCAGAGAGAGAGAAAGCAAATTAATTGAGGAAAATGCTGGATAGAATGGTGATACTGCTCAACCATTGTTATTACTGGTATTGAAGCATTGGGAAGGAATTGAACAGACCAACTGGCAATACGTTTAAGTATTAAAAGCCCATTCAAAACACAAGTAGTTACCAAAGCAAAGCAGTGGTGACATGTTAAATGTACGTCCACCAGAGGGCAGAATGAACAGCCCTTGAAAGGGCCATGACTTTAGGGGTTTTGCAAAGCGTGCGAGTAAACAACTACAATGTACATGTATTTTTTACTTGGTTATTCGTTGTACGAATGTGAGACAGGTGCGTGTTAACACCCCAGAAATCAAAAATGCAGGCAATTGTCAGCGATGCTGTCTACGTGTTTCCCAGACAGATCGAGTCCAAAACAGCATTAAAATAGCCACCTACAATAATTATCTGATCCAAATCCCAAAAACGAATGAAATTTGCTTTTCGTGTTTTTCGGTTTTATGTGGCAATCATGGGCCAGAAGTCAGTTCTTAGAAGACCAATTTAGAAAAAAAAACTTAATTTATACGATTTACGGGCCATTTTAAAATTCCTTATAAATCAACTATGGGGCTGTAAATTTTAATAGCGACCATTATACGATAGATTTTGCGGGTGTGGTAACGATTGGCACGATTAGTCCGCAGCAATTTTTATGACACGAATCAGCTTGGAGGGACTGAACCAGTGGACATAAGAAATTGGCCCTGCTGTAAAATGCCTGGCGTTTGTGTTTACTTCATTAAATACCTATCAAAAATCAAACTTAATTTGACCAATTTTCTCGGCCAACAAAAAAAAGTTCAAATAAAAGTTAAATGGTGTTGGTTCGGTTGGTTCGGTGGGCAAACAATTACAGCAATTAGATGAGCCTTAAAGGACCAATAAACCTGATTGAGACAGCCAGGACAGTTGGAGACCTAATTAACAACAAAAAAACTTGCTTCAATAAACTAATATTTAATGACGGTTATCCACTATAGATTCCCCTGCATGCAGGAACAATGTATATACATGTACATGTATAGTTGACAGAATACTGCTTCATAACAAAGCAGCATATACCTTAAAAGGGTGTGGTCTATCCTAGGTAACTAGATTTACATGCACGACCTTCTTAGGTTAATGTACAGTATATTAAAACTTGCATGTAAACATAGTATTCGTACAGTATTCGCGGTTGCACTACACTTGCAATCTGTAACAATGTGACCGTGCTAACATGAGATGGAATCTGTTTTGGTCAGTGAGTTACCGCAAATAAATCATAGGCCATAATTACAAGCTTTCGCACAAGCCGGCCTTAAAGCAGCCTGCAATTTCTGCGAAAAACAACTAAAAAAACGAGAAAAAGGCGTTAACCAACTGACCAGTTATTTCGAAGTGAAAAACGTTCAAAACGAAGTCGACACAAATTCAACGTAAAAAGCCCTGTATCCCCCCTGTATATACAGTTAATCTGTGTATTTCGCTACAAAATATAATAGAAGAAAAAATCGAGAAAACCATCCCCATAATTCTTTTTTGCTACCTACAATAATATTAGAGAGATGGATAGATTGCAGTTTGAAGTTTCGTTAGTTGGGCATAAATTCGTGTCGAAGTGTGAAGGGGCAGTGGTCGTCCCACCCTCTTCTGCCGCCTCAGAGCCATTCAAATTCGATCGAAATTGTTGATAAATGAAAGACAAAAGGCCGTGAGCTTCTTGCGCATGAATCCCAACTACAGCTTCTCGGCCAAAGATGGAGCTTCCCGCCAATTTGCACAATTGCAGGTGAAGGGAAAACATTTCCGCTGGTAGGGTTAACCTTAATGACGGAGGGTTAATCGCCCAAAATGTGTCAGTGTACGCCACGCACGTAGCATTCGAATAATAGGAACATCATTAAGGTAAAAAAAGATGGTGGCCGTCAGTATGATGAGTTTGTCAGAGCAAACGTCAAGTGTTTGAATGGTGTCTAAGACGAGTCAAGATGTCGCCACAATGCATTTTAAGGTGTAGCAGGAAGTTCCAAGGATATCAACCACCTACACACCAGGATGAAGTGGAGCATGAGAGCAGAGGTCACGGGTGACAGGCAGCGTTCGTGAGCAAGTTGGTCGTAGGTGCAGAGATTCACTTTGTCAACAGATGGCGCTGCGTCTCTGCTTCAAGATGAGGAATTCAAGTATGTAAGATACAATGATGTATGTAATTGATCAAACAGATCTTTTGCAGCAATAGGTGAAAAAATTGGATATGGTCATATATGGGGTTATGCCATACATGTGCACATACAGGTTCACTTAATGCATCCTATATCAGGTTCATAATAGGCTATGTACATGTACCTGTTTAGAATACTTAGCCATTTAACCAGATTGACCTCAATAAAACATAATTTAGCTTGAAAGTTAAGTTATATGTACCATATTGAAGACGAAGAACGAAGAGATGTCTTACTGGTATGGTCAATTATTGCCTAGCCACCGTGTATGCATTACTTAACCATATCAATAAATATTAATAAACCAGCACAATTCATTTACGACACAAGAGATTCCTTTTATTTTATCTTGTACTTAACTTTATTGCTGATGGATTACATCCTCCCTGCCACAAGGCATTTCATTGCTGATTGCAGTTTCCGCGTTAAATTTAACTGAATTGCAATTGCTGATAACTCCTCTACATACACTGTATTATGATGTACTGCATGTCAATATTTGTACGATCTATACAGTAACATCATTTACTGTGAAATTTATCCTAGCAGGCAAAATCACAGCGGCTCTCCACCCGAAAATATGGACTAAGTTCGTGAATATCAACGTAATTATTGAAACAGATAAGGTCCGATATATCGATAAGTACATGTAATGCCAGAGTAGATGATCGTAAATTAGTCCAAGTACATGTATGTCCAAGCCCTATATGGCTCATGTTTACTTTTTTCCACGCAGGGAGTATCTGTATCGAAAGATGGAATTGTCGACAAAAGCAAAATCAAATCAAATTTTCATCGCAGCAGGTAGGGCCGGGGTTAAATGCATTCAAACTGATTGTCCATTATAACACGACCGCGCATTAAAATCAGCATGGTGCAATCAGCCATTATTGCTCGAACGGAGAGTTTATTAGCGATGAAGGGTTAGCACGTGCCACGCTATTGCACTACAGAATGTGCTTTTTTAACTAAAAAACTGCCTGCGCCAGCTGGCACACGGGGGTCAAAGGTGCACCCCAACACCCTGCTGTTTGATGCACGTCCATTAGACGCACGCTTAGAAGTTATGCAATGGCCATGGGCTCGAACCCATTGTCTGCATGTGGTTTTAAATAAGTCACCTTCGTAACCCCAGTACGTTTTCCTATTAAGGCCCGATAGCTACGAATACCACTACCCACCGATAATTACCTTCACCAAATTGGAGGTCCCACCCGCTTCCATAACCTTTCAAAAAATTTGGGAGTGACCCTCGCCCTGCATCAGAACATCCGGCAGGTTACACGCACAATTCTTGAAAATTTTCATCTTGGCAACCATTAAACTCGAATCTTGCAATTTCAAGAATTGGCAACCCAGTGCCAAAATCTTGTCCTAACTGAAAACAACTTTAAACGAGATTATTAGCCTGGTTAAATCCGAATGAAGTTGGCCTGTCCATCAGTCAACGCCTCTGACCAGGGGCCAAAATATCTTCATTTCCCCCCCAGAAATATTGCGTGTGATTTTAACTAAGGGGAGATGGGGCGAAAGAATTTGCATCACAGGGATTTTGCGTCGAAGGTGGGCAACAGAGCTGGACTAACCGACGCCTAAATAACGAGAAATACGAGGGGTAGCAATCTCACAAATTTGAAAAATCAGCCTGGTCAATACACGGGTGTCTCTAGGAACATTCTGGCACCACCCAGTTCATGACTCCAAAACATGAGCAGACCCCTCCCCAAACTGCCAAGATTTCTCATGACCCCTCACCCCATCGGTTTCTGCTATCTTGGCTCTACAAGACAACAATAGCCTTAATTCGCGATAAGCGTCTATCAAATGGTTAAAAATTGAAATCAATAACAATGCATTGGAAATACTGCCCAGGTCAGGTGTCAGCATCAGGGGATGTCCAGGAAAATGATTTTTGACCTCGAGGTTCTACATGGTTGACATGTTGTCTTTGACGCCAGATCTGGCAAGACCACCCTTTTTATACATGTTAACTGAAAAAATTCTTCAACTATCCCTACTCCATTTAGCATTATCCTAGGATAGGTACAGTATGTGTTACCATTTTGTGTCCTAGCTGTCGCCAATTTATCCCTTTAGTGTTTCTTTGCGTTTATCCTAACCTGTTTTAATGCAAACCAACAAAGTCAACCAACAATAATATAATTAGGGATTTAACTGCCCCTAAAACCTCAGGCAATCACTGCTAGCCTACGAGCAGTTAGGAGAATGCCACATTTTCATACAGGAGCAATTTAGTGTCTATGTTGAAGCAGGGCAGTAGCAGGACATATTCCGAAGTCCAGCCTACGTTGAGCCTGCCTCTGGACAGAAGGCAAAACCAGTTTGACTTAATTTCCTCCCAATGAAAAATTTCCGTTTTTTTATTATTCATTTCTTAAGATGACTAATGAATTCCTTTTCTTCAGTAGGCTATCCCTTTCTCTTATGTGTACAAGTTTCTCTTACAAACTGTCCAACCGTTTAAAAATTAATGCACTGAAATTTGGAATACAATGGGCATGCAGTATCATCTTTGAAAAAAAGTTCACAAAGCCACCCAACAAGCATTGATCAAAATACAAATTTCGACCACCCAATGGCACCACACAACGTACAATTATAGCAGGCATCCAAATATTTAACAAGCTTTTTAATATTTCGACTTATAACCTCATTCTGTTAAGTATCGATCATTACTCTTGGGATGACCAAATGGTTAACCTCTTCATTCCCATACTCGTACACCAATTGCTGGCCACGAAGGCAGGCCTAATTGGTGGTCAAAAACATAATCGGTTGGTTGTATCTGAAACTTTTTTTCAAATTACAACATTTTCCATCACTGTTACTTAGCGTATAAGAATCACAGTCGACAGATTAAATTGGGTTCCATCTTCTCTAGTCTATAATTTTCTCTCAGAAAGTCAAAAATGGTGGTTATTTGCAAAACTGCCTGATGAGGAATGACAGTTGGGGTGTGTGCTTCAAAAGGGAATATTTTGCAAAGTTTAGCTTCATAAAAAATCAAAATGGCCTCCAGCAATCCCAATTGTGTTTTTCAATGCTGGTCGATCTTGCTTGCCAAAGGCGAACAGAGAGGCATGATGTAACGTGGACTAATAATAAAGTTTACTTAACTTAAACGTCTGAAATAATTAAGTGGGTGCCTATCAAAAATAAAAAACTGCACTAAACTGTTGCCCGAATAAGGCCCCACCCTAATCTCTTATTAAATTATCTAACGTGTTGCAGACAGATTAAGTATACGACAGATGAACATTTTTTTTTGCAAGACATGCAATCTACATGTATATCGATGTGATTTAAACTTGATCATGGTATATCTGGCAAAAGCCATGAAGAAATACAGGCTGATCATAAAGTCCTTCCCTCAATATAAAGTTAGTTTAAATGACACTTAAATTAGGAAAGGAAAATCTAGATAGGAAAACCCTCAAGATGGCCACGTTGATCAACATCAGTGTTAAACGACGTTTTCAAAGAACGTACAGACTGCGAACTAACTTGGGTAATTGTTTACAGTCTGGATATCTCTTTTGACTTCAATTTTCGGTGATTTGGTAGCGTGACAAACTGTACCAGAAAACACATTGAAATTATCCCTTCATAGGTCTTAAATGTGAACCATATACATTAAAATAAAAATTTGGGAGAAAACCTTCAGGAACTGTATTAAATTCTAAATATTTCCATTACTTTCTAAAAATTAATTATTATTTAATATATATAATATAATTATAATTTAATTATTAAAATTGTTTATGATCACCTTGTACTACAAGAATAAACTAATCCAATATGCGTTTCCTGAACTGCCCGAAAATATGATTTTTCAATCAGCATAATAGGTTCGACCAATCTGCTAATGTTATCCGCTTAGAAAACAGGGACTAATTCGGTCCGTCCAATTAGTATCCCCGATCAAAGCAAGTTATCGTTATCAATTCAAATCCGCCATCAACATTAAATTTCCCATCTGGGCTTCGAGCCAACCTCAGAAACAAAGCTAAATTTCTGGTGAGGACATGGCCTTTTTACCTCAATGTTGCTTATCGCCACCAACTAAAAAAAGCAGGGTGGATGACATTTGGAGGGCCACTTGACTACCCATTTTTAATTAATAGTCTTCTCCCCTTTGCAGATTCAAAGTTATGCCAAAAGTATCCCAGAGTGAAATCACGGTAGAAATCCATTCATTTTCTACGCTATTCCATCCGCCCTCGCCTCTGACCTCACGGACGGTACGCCCCTGCACCTAGAGCCTGATTATTTACACCCCTAATTTCAGTATTTGAGAGATAGGGGTTTAGTTGGCATTTAATGCGGTATGTCACCCCACCCTCGCGCAATGGGCAGAATTATTCCCATCGGCAATCCCAGACCCTATAAAAAATCTGTATTTATCAAAATGGCAACATGCTAAGGATGAGGATGCATGAAGAAGGAACAATTTGGACGGCATAAGTGATGAATCATGGCGACTATGGTTTGTGCGGAGATAATCATACATTCATCAATTAGATGTGGTCACCTCGAAGGTCACAGCATGAACGAAGAGGTTCTGGGGCTGATATCGAAAATCTGTAACACGAATATCACGCGAGCATACTAATCTTCGCCGCATGATTATGTACAAAATGCCAGATTTCAAACGAGAAAAAGCGCACCCAACCCAAAAAACCTGGTATTTTTAGACGTGCCACATCTTTCATATGAAAAACAAAATGGATGAGCTTATAAAGCAATTACAACGATGACGACCTGCACAACAACGATGCACCGCTTGTAAGCCACATGTTGAGAGGCATGCCATTTTGCGAAGGAATGCCGAAATTTAAATAATTTTACCATAAAGTTGCGCGCGCGGTTAAGGTCTACGGTACATTCTACAAACACTGTCATGTATCATATTGTTCAACAATTATATGAGCCACAAACTATAGGTTGGCACTTGTCAGAAATGGCAAAACTGGACGCAAAGAACAGCGCCGCATGCATGCTTTGGATAACGATGAAGCAGTATGGCAAAGTATAAAAAAGGACATTTCGGGTTAAAACCTTGGGGTCATTGAGAAATGCCTACGACAAGCATGTTACTAAGACTTAAAGTTGTTGTCGAGAGCTACCAAAAGACAGTTTCTGAACGTCCATAGATTCGTAGATTCAGTTGTATACCTCGTTCATCAACATGTCAAGGGATATTGTATTTGGGCATTATCTTGCTCAGTGAAGTATTTGCTCGAGGTTGTGTACTATGGTTTCAACACTGTAAAGGTACATTACATGTACATGTATGTTAGGAAATGGAAACCTGTACACAAACACTGTAGTCGGTTACCGAACACTCCCTAATAAAGTAATAATGTAGCAATGTGTTTTTTAAGATTTAAGGGCCATTACAGGCCGTTTGAAAAATCCCAGTGAATTTGGGGACACCCCTGCACTCCATTCAAAACACCTTGT
>JAQFYZ010000953.1:0-29943 GCA_034695085.1 Cylindroiulus punctatus
TGTTTCAATTCAAAGTTTATATTGATAGCAAGTTCCTGGACTATATAAAATGAAAATAAATTTCGTTTTTACAATTTATCGAGATGTTCTTTATTTTGACTACAACTGTAAATCTCATGTATTCCCATAAAAAGGTCAAATATAGAATTTTCGTTTTTTATTAATATCATGTGCATTTAATTAATTTCTCAATAGCAACATACCAAAAACGCGAGTCCCTCTTAATGTTCACAAAACATGATTTTAATATTTTGTTCAGGAAAGGAGGACTTGTGTTCCGAATTTTTATGCAGGGTGTCCCCAAAGTCACAACGCACTTGTGAGCAGCCTTAATGGAGTTACTTCCATTCCAAAGTGTCCAAATAGCTCCTGGGTCACCCCACCTGTCTTTCAAGTTGCATTGCACTCAAACATGGTGGTCAAAAACTACAGGACCTGAATCGTTAATCCTGAATCACCCTGTAATTTGCAACAGTTTAGTTTGGACGGACTAGCAAGTGCTGTACGTTTAAACGTCAGTAAGTGTCAGTAAATTAACATGTATAGACACTCAATAGCAATTTTTTTATATTTCCCTTTTCATCGTGTATACAATTGTATACATGCGCCAAGCTATCATATATTTTTATGATGAGTGTATGATGACGTACATGTTTATTCCAGAACTGGCATCCGATCTACATGTAGATTCTATTTTGAAGTGGGGACATACCGTATGAGGTCAATAACATTAAGTAGCTAAATTTCCCTTTTTTTACTTAAAATTTGTAAAAAGAATTAATGTAGTACAGAAACAAGTTTTAGGATAGATTACTTGGTCTAATTATATCAGTACGAAAATTAACCTCACGCACGTACTCGCTTTCTCACTACTATTGATTGCGCATGCGCATACCCAATGCGAAAGGTGGACTTCGGCTGAATGCAATCTGGTGAAACAGAAGCGTCTCCCGTTTAAAAAAGGGTTTTACACCACTTACTAAAACAGTTTTTTTTTTCAAGAAAGTTGCATGCTTAATGAAATGAAAAATGCTTAATGACATTCCTTGACAATATGGGTTGGACGTCGATATTTCTTTGACAGGCCTACAAGGTCACACCTTTAAAACTCGGTTGTAACAAAGTTATCGAACTTAAAAATTTGAAAAAAATCCCTGAAAATTCTAATGTCAATAGTAACGAAATCGATCCGTAATTTTTGCATGTCGCTCACCGGTGCAGATCATCCCCGGTCTCACAACCGACTGCAACAGTGGCACATTTCAAAAATTGTAAAAAATGACTTCTCCCCAAAATATTAGTTGGCTTAACCTATTTTACAGCACACCTAACATTACCGGCATACCATTAGTCCACATAAATCCTACTTGATGGCACTACAGTGTCACCATTGTATTTAGCACGTCTGGAATGATTACAGAGGCAATACTGGCACAACTCCACCATATTGTGTGCTAGTATACAGTATGTCTCTTGGAAGTATCAAGTGTGGTTCGTGCAATAGTTATCATGTTCGACATAAGATGTTAATATCCATATAATTAATCAATAGTGACACGTTTCAAAATCGCAAAATTTTGTCCAGTTGTATTACAACAGTTAACTATTACATCAATTACATATTAATATAATGGAGTCCCCTTAGACATTCCGTAAAACATGCGTCCAGGAAAGGCAAAGATACACAATGAATTTACAAATCACTTGTTTTCTCAAAAAGTGTTCATTTTGTTGCAGCTAATGAGCGATATACATGTATTTTTCTTGATATTTTACAGGTTTTTTAACCATTTTGAAATAGCGATTTTCTCTTTAATTCGGCGCTCGTGATGAGGGGTCGATCATATTTTCAACAGCCAGATTACGCTGGTTTACAGGTTACTTTATCCGTGCCGTACAATCGGAGCATAAGGTGACCCAATGTGTCCCTAACCCAACTTTTTTTGCGGATAAAAAAATCGCCTTTGCACTTCCTCTGCCCCGTTTTGAAATATTTTTTATGCCTCTTTCTTCGGGCCCACAAAGGCAAGCGCAGGGGGGGTTTTGAATGGGGCGGACTCCAAATTCGCCTAAGAATGAGGGGGTAACCGTAACGTGTTTTAGGCACCATGGGTTAGAAGACCTTAACCCTCTGTTTCGCTACCCTCTTTTTATAGATACCCGGATCCAGCGTCCACCCCTTCTTTTTTATCCAATTTTCTATGTAAGCCATTCTTCTCACCATCCCTTTCCTATTTTTTTTTCTCGAAACTTGGGTCCTAAAATTTTCCCACCCTTGCATTTTGCATACTGTGAAAAAATGTAGATTTAAGATATGCAAGGAGCTGCCTAAGGATGAAATCCTGATTTTGTGTTACTATGGCGGGTTTCAAACTTGTCTTATGACAGACGATGGGATTTCTCGAAGAGCTCTTGTCTCGCGCATGCGCGTCTTCGGTCGTACAGGAAAAAAATGCTAGAATAGCTTATGATGGAGGGAAAGGGGAGTGGGGCATCCCTAATTGAATGAAATTGTCGTATCCCTCGAATTCCTAATTGGCTACATGCGCATAGGTTGGCGGGTAACAGTGTCCACTTTTCCATTGCTTTTGAGTGCTTCCACAAAGCGACCAAAATCGATATGTCCACTCCGTTGTCCAGGAGGTCATTGACCACGCCTGCCAGTGCGAGTAAAAATTGAGGTCCTGGCTGGGGTCAGCCTGGATGTAGCCTCTTTCATGTAAGAGCGAAAAAATGTGGTCTTGTATTGATTTTTGAAGACGCAGTTATAGATTGTCCTCACCTTGGGTGGCGGAGGGGAGACTTGATTGGTTACTTACAGTTCAGCCATTGTTTCTGCTGGGATTAAGATGACAAAGCCTCAGAGCAGAAAGCCAGCACGTCACGCCATCCCCAGTATTACAATCGCTGTAGTTAACAATTAATTCTGTAGCAAAGCAGTCATTTTGAAAACCTCAGATTCTACAACAAAGTCCAAATTCTTGGCCTGTGTTTCAATATCATGCAATATACATGTACATTATATTACACATGATGCGACACGCGTGTCATGCACCTACTCACACAAATGATCGTATCCAATATACATGTACATGTAAAGGATTTAAAGTATTAATAGTGCTTCAAGCCAACAATGGTTTTTATGCGCTACAGTACATGTGTACAAAGCTGTCACCGGAGCACAAGCACTGTAATAAACTTAAATTTTTAAATTATTTGTAGGAATATACATGTACATGTACATGTAGATATCGCATGGACCGCAGGTTTCTTCGTCCTGAGAACTACATGTACTTCGAACCGCAGGTATTTGGATAGGGAATTTCACAGAATTTAATTCTACCATGTGTTTGCAGTTTCATAAGAATTAGTAAAAAGATAATTAAATTACAGTTCATCAAGAAAAAATTATGGCATTTATGTTATCATACATGTTATTGCTTGCACGACATACTTCGTTCCCAATTAAACACATTCCTGCAAATATTGACGGTATGAACTATGGCAGCTATTGGTTGTTTGCAATCACATGAGCTGTTTGGGTAACAACATTTTTTGCCTTCTAGTATTTTCGATTCGAAATAAACCAAGGATTCATAAAATCCACGAATTAAAGTTATCGAACCTTAACCTCAGCTTTTGGGAGGACGTAATGGATTTCCATGCGATTGTTAACTCCGAAGTAGATGCACCGGTATATAAAAGTTTGCGTTATAGAAACATTTTTTTAATTGCAAATATATTAAAGTGACATATACCGATATCGGCATACATTCAGTATACCATATTATTAACACTCATTTTCCACATTGGTTGGGTAAATGTGGAATACGTGTATGGATAAACGTGAACATAATCTACATCAAGTGGTCTGCAACTTAAGATACGACTCTACACTTATAAAAAAAATACGCATATTCAGTAACCAGCATATTTTGGGGTTTGAATGATTATACAGAATGTGTACGCTCGAATGCTTATAATTATAACGCCTCCTGCACCACATGACATCTGTACTTGTATAAACATGTACTGTATGCTGACTGTGGAGTTAGTGTCAACATGGGTACAAACGGAAAAACCGTCTTTTAACGTTTTAAAACATGCATTAAATCGTAGCTGCTATATGGTGTTACAATATAGTGGAACTTGCCGCACAATTTTCCCATATACAGTGTAAGCTAGGTTATGATCGCTTTCACCGACTTGATTAAACACTTCTGGATCCTCTTTTATACGCAATGTAACATTCACGACACATGGAATGCATCGTTTGTGGTATATACGTGTATATACCATGTTAAGTGTAGCCCGAACAGATACTGTACATGTATATGAACCCGTTATTTCCTTGTAAGTACTCGTCCACGCGTAATTTAATGACAAAAATCTACAATTCACCTGATGGGCTCATTCTTTTTGTGGTGATATGTACTGCGAAATTTCAGTGGACGTCTAAGGAAAGTGCAATTTGAGACGGCTCGCATGTAGTTTTTTTGGCTATTTTCCATGAACTATATTTTTATCGTCATTCTTTGCATGATTTACGTGAAAATCATCATCATCGTGATGTCATCTATCGGGGATTTTTTGGCCCGCTCGAAGCATCTTTCCAGCATTTTTATTCTATATTGGCTTGTCTAGATTGGCTGGAGGCTCCCCAGATAATTTCCCTTCGTCTTTTTATCCTCTCACCCCATATGTTTCCCCCCGCTTCTTAAACGCGCATGAATACATTTTGATCCGAGGAGATTCTGGCCAGCATTACGCACTTCCACAGGATTCTTTTCAATCGCGTACACTGGCAATGGCAAATCGCTGGAATTTGTGAATTCGCGAAATATTAACGGTACCAGCGGAATTTCCGATATCAAAAGTAATGATGTCGCGAATCACTGCGGGCGATCTAAAGAAAAATAATTTTTGAATATTTCTCTGGCCATTTACTTTACATACCGAGTCATTAATTCCGGGAAATGTCTCGTCATCACATATACAGTATACATGTAGCTGTGATACCATTCCAAGATGAACCCCCTTTTTCATGTAAACATTCTTCATAGAGCACTAACAAAACAACAGCGCTCATTAACAAACCTGCTCAGAAAGAATACGCAAATGCTGCATGGAGAATTGTGCGCATATGGAGGCGGTGCAGTTGTAACATATTTTGCCATGTTTAATTGAAAGCGAAATTTTGAATAACGCCACTGAAATGCGTCCGCTGGAATAACGCAATGCAAGTGCAAAAATGAAACAACGGTCAATTATCTGCCACATAAACACCGAGAAGAGCCGAGAACTACATGTACATGTAGGTCGCTGTTGTTCCACTGGGAAGAATGTTAATTTTGGGCATTACATTTACAAACAAGTACAATTGTATATTTCATATTCAAACACTTAATTCGGTTTAAAATTAACTTTATGCCATCACTTTATCGATGCAAACTGTATGGTACAAAGTACACCAATATTAATACAAGGGTCGTTCTAAAAGTAATTGCATTTAAAAGTAGTGCATTTATTTACAATTTTCATTCTAATCTAGCATGCACTTTTCAGCCTATTTGTCATCACTTTCAAGAGTCTATACACGACATCTTAATTGGAACTAGAAAATGTTTAGGTACAGTGAATGCTAAAGTCATAAAAATCAGAACCTGTGCATCTGAGCCACTGACTAGCAGCCGGTCCATGTCTTAAATCGATTTACAAAATGGATGATTAATTTAGACTTTAATTTAGACTAGTTTAAGGAACATGTTTAACAAAATGTGTATGTTTCCATGGAGGCTTAAAGTTACTTACGTTTGCGTCAGCAAGGACGCCGGAGAACCACTGCGTTTTTACAGCCAATCAGAGAGATCCGACTTATCGATGTACTGTTTCAGGTGTTTCAGCGGTAAAAGGAAAATGGCTGCCATGCTCGATATATATTACAGAATGGACGAATCGCAAACAGGAAATTGCATCCTATTGGTCTGAACGACGCCATTTTTTGTTCTTTTGCCGGGACGACTATATATAGGCTTGGGGGTCAATATGTTACGCCATTTCTGTTATGGTACCGGCTGAAAAAACCGAAGGTCCTCATACGTCATTGCTGAAGTTAAAGAAAGCCAAAAAAAGTAAGTAGCTTAAAGCCTCATGGAAGCACATTGAACGTTTCTTTAAAAAAAACAAAGAAATACATTACACGTTTATGTTAATTACATAAATTATACAAAGCACATCATGATATAGTAGAAATACGAACTGATGGAGCTGAAGGACAGCCAATCAGAGAGGTGTCGCTAATCGATTAGGGATTCCTGGTTTTTAGTTGTTGAAAGGAAAATGGCTGACGCCTCGAGCTGAAGCGCCTTCAATGTTTTTTTTTCTTGTTTAGCTCCTTCCTCTCTTCAGTGGCGCTGTATGCGAAATACTGGACTTAGACAATCGCAAACTGGCGATTTTGATTTCTCTTGGTCGGCGCTTTCATCCCAGTTCCATCACTTCGTGGTTCTACTATAGTACTAACTGTGCTGTATACATGTATGGTACAAAAAGAGATTAACAGCTGCGACTATATGCGCCTAGAATTGGAAATAAGCGCAGCACAACGAAATTTTTAAAACGAATGTTTTCATTTAATTTTTGAGAATTAAATGTTGTTTGCAAACGTTCATTTTCGCAACGCAAGTTGACCCCTACTAGACTCAGCACAGCACAACCATCTTCAATAAAATGTGATTAAAAGCACGAACGGTAACTTAAACGTTCGTTTATAGGTAATTTAAGTTTATTAAAGTTTGTGTGTTTAATAACAAACTTCGTATAACATTGTGCTTTGCCAAGTGTATGCAGGGGTTACATACAAGTTGTAAAACGTCTATCTGAGATTTACAGATTTTAGCAGAAAGAATGAATTTGTAAAAAAAGTTGCATGTTACACCATATAGCAGAAATTGGAAATCAAGTAAGGAGCTTCAAAACTGTAGACCAGTACGAGTAACACTCATCACAATTATGGCTAGTGCAAGGTCAACATTCTCGAAATTTGCAATAAATGCTGTACGACATGAAAATATGATCTCCATCTGCATGGGTTTCCTGAATCCCGCTTTTTTAAACACCAAAAAATCCCCGCACAATCATCTCGATCATTAATAATTACACTTCGTGAATGTCAAACAGCGAACTTGCCTTTTCTCAGGTCCACCCCCCATCACTTTACCTTCACACGGTTTCCCTCACATTTTCGCTTTCAAAGTTTTTCCCCCTTTCACTTCATTTTTTTACATCGATAAAGTTGAGGACCTATATCATAACCTACCCACATATACCTTCTGTCATAACCCTCTTCCTAAAAACTGCCCTTTTTCAACTTTCTCCCCAAAATTCACTGCCATATATTACACGCAAAATTTGGGCAGCCCTCTCATTTCCCCCCTTTCTTTCATGTTCGTCCCCGTTCCTGGCCCTGTTTCTTTTGGACCCCTACCCTGTCTGGTTACTCTGAAAGGAGGGGGTTCGGATCGAGATGGGGGTTTCGGCTAAAAAATGCACCGAGATGTAGGACAAGTCGAGCTCCTTTCCTCATATGCGCAATATCTCAGAAAGCGTCAAGCTCATAGATGGGAGGTATATTCGATGGATTTAATCGCAGCAGAAAACGCTGATTTTCTCCCATTTTCGGCCACCTCCATTGCCATTCTCGGTGTGTGCCACGTGCTCTTGTTGTTTGCAGCTATCACATTGAGATCTGCAAAAAGAAAAAAAAATGCGTCTTCTTGGGAAATGTAAAATTACTACAACAACAGCAGCAACAGCAGCGGCAGCAAACACTGCATGCAGTGCCATCTCAGTGCATTCCCCCAATTGCAGCATCCTCGCCACCAGCGCCATTGCTCGCCAAACGCTGCAGTGGCAGCCATTGATCTCCTTGCAGGGCTGCTGCTCTATGGTCACTCCATGCTATTTTATTGATAGATTTAGGCTTATCTGATATTAAGCCTAATGGTCACTCTGTCCAGTCATGGACCAGCCTGGCGAAAAGGCTTACGGACACCACTCGCCGCTCGCAACGATTTCTTAAGGATATTTTTCGTCCGTGCTGCTCGAGGTGCATGACGATCGGCTGCCAACGAGGACAAGGATGATTTCCCCATTATTATTTACAAATAATAATAAGATGGAGCATTTTAGCACTTGTATGCCCAGGGAAACAGCGACGTTCGCCTTTATTTCGGAGAAATTTGTTGTAAACCTAACTCGGAGCTACGCTGTTTGCAGGTGATGTTTCTTATATCCAGTTTTTACCATTGCTGTAAATTTTTGTGCTATCGCGTTGGCATTTGTTGTCCACTTGACATTCCGTATAATTAATGCATGCTTTCTACTTGACTATGCTTTTGTGACAATATAGTGTCAGTGTTTTTCTCTGTCAGTTTGACTGTTCGTTGAAGATTCATTGGGCACAATAGACTGGCTTACATTGTTACTGTAGACATGTTGTAACGCTAGCATGCTAAATTAACTATCATTCTTATAGCACGATTGGTCAAGAATGATTTCGATGATGTATAAAGACCTTTAGTTAGTTTCGATGATTTCTAACAATATCTTATTCTTTCTAACAGCTCATTGGGCTTGATTCCTTTGCGTAATGTTAATTAACTCTTAATTGGAATTTATTTATTTATTTGTTAAACAACGTTGAATTTCGAATGTTAATCTAGCAAAATTGATGCATAATTTTAGTTACAGTTTTAAGTTCGAAATTAAAGTCGATCTGCGTGTAAATGCTGTATGCATCGTACATTTTTTTACTTTACATCATGACGGATGATGGCTATATTTTTCGTGATGTATTTCGTTTATTATGTTGCATTGGCCGACATTATAATTTCCGTATACAATTGCATAAATGCAGAGCTATTTATTCAAATTGTTAAATGAAAATACCTTAACTTGACCATTTCCAAAAATGTATAAATATAATTCAATTGAATGGATAGAGAAGCAATATGAAAATAGGCCTATGAATTTTTTAAATAATGTATATTAAACGCTTGATCCATGTTTTTGCCTCGTGAAAATTACGAATTTGGAGACTTTTCCTTTAAATAAGCATACACTCTTCATTTAATACTCCTATTTAACGATCACTATTTTTTAATAAAGGCTTAACTCCTTTAGCCCAACAATTATAAGGTTTGGTGTATAATTCCGTTATCAACGCTAAACATAGTTACACAATATTTGTACAGTAAACAAATATGTATACTGACGTTTCTTTAAGCAATAAACGACCTCAATGCCATTTATTGACTACATGTATTTTGTAAACACATATTGCTTCGTAAAGCAAAAAGTGCGTATGCATATTTTTCAACGAAAAAGGCTTAGCATGCATCATTTACACAGAAATATAATTCCATGGAAATGCATTTTATAATGCTTTAATGAATTATTAAGAGTATGGCCTTGATATTAGTCCTAGCTAATTAATCGAAATAGATGCTTAACTTGATGGTTGTAAAAGACCATACAGATTTTACATGGATTTAAACGTAAATTTCGTAATTAATTTCATTTAAATTGAAGTTAGTAGTTATGAGATTTACTTTCAAAAAACCTTTTATGAGATTTAGTTTCAAAATACCTTGAGAATATATTGTCATTGATTAGCTTTTATTCTCGTAAAAATATCGACATTGGAAGAAACCAATGCAGATTAACATTTACTTACAAAACAAAAACAGTTAATATACAGGCTACAGTGTATATACAGTGTATATAACGAGTAAACCAGAATAACTGTGGAGGTCTCTTTATTCGTCATTCATTAAATGTGAATTGAAGATGATAATTATTTCATAGGTAATGGGTTGATGTCAATTCAATGTCGATGATGTGACCTTTGACCTTAGAATGTATTTTTATGGTCATTTAATTACCCAATTCCAAACCGTTGCCCAAACACTTAGTCAAGTTTCGACAAACTTAAAAAAATAGTAAAAAAATAATTGCACAATTGTGAAAAAATGCAAGCCTGTCCCTAGACAATGTAATAGCGTTATTGAAAGTCTGCACGTAGAGCCTAGCATATGAACCAGATAATTTACATTTGCCAAAATGTACCTGCTGTCGACATTTTTTTCAGATAATTGGAACACTAGCATGTGCACTACAGGTATATGGCCCACATGCAATTAGGCTCCAAATGCAGCTTTCCAAAACGCGATTACATTGCCCTGGGGAAATGGTGCAAGCCAATGGAGCTCTATAGGGGTAAAGGTTTACACCTTCAAAATAGCATTTTTTATTTCTTTTGCCTTTTGTCTGTGATGCCAATAAATGAAATGATATGCTTTTAAGACTAATTCGAGAATGCTCCACAACTTTCTAAATACTGCTTGGAGTGTTTGAGCAACTGAGAATTAGGAAATCAAATGACCCTTAAAATTTATCCTTAGGAACAAGGTGACTTGACCATTGGATAGCCAATTGTGAGACCTGATTAATCTATCCCTGGTCTCACACCCATGCACGGTCCAATACATATGAGGCAATCATCAACTTCAATTTACGTTTCGATAATAAAGAATAAGCCCTCGTCAGTTATTCTGGTTCACCTGGTATATAATAAGCCCTTTTAGACATTTTATAATAAGGCAAGTTAAGAAAAGTTTAGACATTTCGAAACATGTTTTGCCCATTAAACCGAAAGGAGGTTTTGCTTTACACACATCTCAGAAAATATTCGAATATATATTTGTCAAATTAGATACATGTATACTGTATAAGCTTACATAGACGCGGATATATGAAATGTATATGCACGATATGCACATACACTCTAAACGGAAAAGGTACAAATGTTGAACCTAAAGGGTACAAATGTTTTGAAACTATATACACCATATGGGTACATTTGTTGATTGCACGTGTACAAATATTTAAATCATTTTATCCCTTGGTGTACATATATGATATACTAGAGGCACCCGTGCAACTTCGTTTGCATGCAGTTTGGGAAATGTATTTACCCACATTTCTGTTTAACCCCTTAGTGGGGGTAATACGAAAGAAAACATTTGCTATCAAGGTTTTTGGAACCTAAGGTACATGTCATCAAAATGTTAAGGGTGTAGCCCTAACGGTTTCGGAGATGTATTTACCCACCCCTCTGTTTAACCCCTTTGCGGGGGTAATACTATAAAAATACTTTGCTATCAACGATCTTGGAACCTAAGGTACATGCTAGCAAAATTTCAAGGGTGCAGCCCTAACGGTTTGGGAGATTTATTTACCCACCCCTCTGTTTAACCCCTTTGCGGGGGTAATAAGAAAAAGACACTTTGTTAGAAATGTTTTTGGCACCAAACGAAAACACATGGAAAATGTGAAGGTTGTAGCGCTAATAATTACCCATCTTTTAAAACCCCTTTGATGGGGGACTATGAAAAAATCCTTTCTTAAATGGTGGGTTTGGCACCCAAGGACGGTACATGCAAAGTTTTAAGGTTCTAGTCCTCACGGTTTGGGCTGTGCGATAATTGTCTGTCAGTCAGTCAGTCAGTCAGTCTGTCTTTTTATATATATAGATGAGGTGCAAATGTACCCCAAAAAAACTGCATTTGTATTTTAACGGTTTACAGTGTACATCTTTGAATGTATCTAATGATTTATCCAGAATTAGACATACATATGTATGCATGTACATGTGCAATTAGTGGAGATATCATTTTGTATACACTTTAGGTTTGGTGTACAGTGCAACTTTAATGGTATTGCTTGCTGGAATGACCCTATGAGTGAAATGGCACGTGGGAAGGAGCATTCATAAAAATTGAGAGAAAAAAACAGTCACAGGCACAGCGCATGCTTGTTGTTTGTTTCAAGAAATGACATTTGCATTATCACACAACCATACATGTGTAGTTCACAACGTTTAGCTGACTATTGGACACCGAATGATAGTCTTCTTAACCTTTTCCACGGATCCAGTTTCAACAAAATTCTATTGTGCCAAACGTAAACTGCAATATTTAACATAGGCCTACTGGGAGGTTCCATTCTTCCAGTGTATAACCTAATTCGAGCCACGAACCTGTATAGCGTTTCTTCGAACCAAAACACACAAAGACACGCTCTAATGCGGCTCTATATCCTCCTAAATTGCAAGGAAATGCGCGTTTCCACTCTTAATATCGCCGTAAATTTATTAACAATTTCAAAGTTGTGAAGCCCTTCTTGGTCCACCCTGTTTACATCTACACTCCTATTTGTCCTTCGAAGCAGACGTAATTGGAAAGAAAGCAAAAAAATAACACCGAACTAGCTTATTCTAATATAATGTACAATGTCAAAAATCCATTGAAATACGAATCAGTATGATTTTTTCATACTGATACCCAAATACCACGCAATTTAGACTATCACAAGTTTCATTAGAGTTTGTATCAAAACATACAGGATGCTTCTTTTGCTTGCAAACTCTATAACATTCCTAAAAACAATAGGAAATTTTGTGTGAATCAATCCTAGTTATGAAAATCAGTAGTTCCTACCTTGCAAGTGCATGCATGTTACAAACAACAATATGACATCAGTAGAACTTACCACAATAAGGACAATAGGGAAGTTGCAGACCTTTTTTTTCCTGCAATTATAATGGAGTTGAGTATATACATGTATGTATATAAACCGGCATATGCCCAATACTTTGTTTTTGGGCAAAAGACTTATCATCCAGGAAATTTTCGATGAAAAACGAGAAATACAGCGTCGGCTCGAAACAACCATCCCACATGCTTGTGATGTCACCGTGTATGCATCGTATGCGATCACGGCTATAGTCACTAGCAAACAGTTCTTGCATGCCTTCCATTTCAAAATACACGCCATTGGTAGCAGCCAATGGGCATAGGTGCATGACCACATATGTCAACTCGTATAATGACGTCAGTCATGGTGGACAGTCCAGGACAGCCATTTCAAGCTGTCGCCGTTTTTGCACTTGTAAACTTGCAAATTCAACTTAATTATTATGCACAGTTGAGGACGATAAAATGGTTGCAAAGCATGCATTCTATGGTCACATTCTTGCTCAATTAACTAATTTTTTGGATTTGTGGAAATCGTTAAATTTTCCTACTCATCAGTCACACAACTCATAAAATCTCAAGTTTTTGTTTTGCAACCTCTCCCAATATGCATGTATTTGTTTCCGGAAGATACAGGTCAGTTCGTTTCACGATCGTAAATTATCACACCATGCAGAGCTTCAATAGTTTCCCAACTCAAAACAGTCGATTTTCAGTTTACATTAGTATTGCTGCAGCTAAATGACCTGTATCTTCTAAAAACATGCATCTAAGAACCTCTTCTGAAACAATGGTAAAGCGATGCTCTTGTATACATTTACATACTCTTACATATTACAAATGTGCACTCTCCTGCAATTCGAAATTTCTGAAGTTATGTTCCTGCACTAAACGAGGTACATGTATTATAAAATCAATGTCAATTTTCACATTGATCCAACCACAATTTAAAAAGTTAATGCAATAGGGTTTTCAAGCGAATAATCACCCTGCTATAACGCCAACGTGTACTGTACGTCATTTCACAAATTGATCTAATGTCTTATATCTTCTATTTAAATGATATACAGTATAAGATGCAAATGAAATGCGTAAAACGCATTTGAAAATTTCTGATTCGCATGTTTAACATCCTAGGAATACTTTCCAATGCATGTCTAAAATGTTACATAAATCCAAGACGTATACGAGCGTATATGTAAATGACAGACGAATATTGAGTCGTGTTACTCAAAAAGACGTGATGTGTCCGCGTATTCGTGTTTACGTAGAAATTTACAAAGAATTCAGAAAATGTTGATGCAGCACAAATATTGATTGCTACAATTGTATTACAATTTTGTTAACACAGTTGGTGCAGTTTGGTGCTCAGATCTGTAGGAAAGTAGAGATTATCATCTTAGCATTCATATAGCCTATTTCTCAAATAAAGCTTTTTCCCAAAATGACTTTTTCTTCGACAATGCTATTAATGACGACAATGTATTTAAACTGACAACAGTTTTACTACAAATAACACTGTTTTGCTTCAAAATACTTAAAATCCTGGGTCATGTCAAAAAGAAAACACGCGATTGATACATGACATATTATTAGTAATAAGTGCCGTACAAGGTTCAGCTGAACGTTCCAGAAAACAATTTTGTGTTATTGGCATTCCATGATGAAAACCCACATTGTCATAAAATCAGTCAAGTTAAATCAAACTGCCGATTTCGATTTTTAGATATTGTTTCATTAATGGTTTGTACTGCTAAGGTCATTTTCATGGTTTTGTATAGTATAATTACAGATAAAATGCGTGTGAAATAAGGGATATGGGTGGCTTTATCTATTTAACATAAAGAGATTGAATGTCTGAGAATGGAGCATATATTTAAGATATGTTCATATCATATACATAACTTATTAACAAATAGCATTCTATATAGTGTGCGTACGTTACAATAAGAGGGAAATATTATTTTAAAGTGTTTCTTATGTATTGGATTCAATGCATGCACGTTCTTGAGAAAGAAAAGAATAGCTGAACAGTGCGATTTTGAACGCTAAAAAAACCATTTTAAAATACTTTGTATATAGACTATGGTATATTTGAGTTGGATACTTGAATTCCAGATAGACATGCCAACGTATACAAGTATAGACACTGTATCTACCCGTGCGTTGAGGAATACTCTGCACAACAAACTATATACATTTATAATGTAGGCAACTACATTTCATGATAATGTTTAAAACGTTTTTTAAATGCAGCTTCGAACATATTTCTCTAGTTTGCATAAATAAATGCACATATTGCAGTTTTGTAACGAAAGCATGGACAATGGAGTAAGAGTTACTAACAGTACTTATCATATTATGCACAGATGCATTAACCCAAAGGTTGATTGCTAAAAAAATACATTTTTGAGTACATGTATATGTTTCACATGTCCAATTTTTATGCAATTCATGCAAAACATCTCTGCAGTGGCTTGAAATTCTGGAAAATGTTGTAAAAGACTAACCTTGGAGACATCAAAACATATACATGTATGTCTATAAGATTATTTGCGCATGGCTGCATTCCAATTTTGCGTTTACAATATGCTATTTGAAAGTCCACCCATGACCCATGTATCGATAGTGACTGGTAATTTTGAGAACTATAGAAACAAACTGGTCTCAGTCAAATCCACTTTATTTCGTTCTAAATACAGATAAATCCTTTATTTCGTTCTAAATAAAGTGGATTTTACAGAGACCAGTTTGTTTCTAGTTCATAATTGTTGTAACATAATTGTCATTTCGTTATTGCCGTTTTTCTTGTATACAGGTACAAAAGCAAACATTTTATAAAGAAACAATACTTGCATATTAAATGGTTGGTGTGTTGAGTACGTGTACGTGTATAGAAGCTTAATTTAAATATGTATCACATGAGATATTCGAAAATAGCACGTCTAATATCTACCATACAGCTATGAGTGCAGTTAAATCTTATATTCAATGAACAAACATGAATATATATTACAAGTTGAGCAATGTATATGCGCATAATTCGAATAATTGGTCTGTTATACATATACAGTTTGTATACGCAATACAAATGATGATTTGTGCTTAACTTGCTGTTTCGTTGTCATATTAATTGTATAATTACTGTTTTAAGTAATACTTGTCTGGTGTAAAAACGTAAATCTGCAGGAAATCAGGTATGAGCTATAGTTCAAACCTGATTTGGTTAATTAATAAACGTGATCTGTAGTAATCATCAATCAGAATTGTTTTGTTATTTAAATTTCAAAAATGAACAAGTGTACTCCGTGTACTCGTAAGCACGAATGGGGTGTGATACAATCATCTTTAACGTAGATCGAATAATGTCTTTTAAGGAAGGAGATATTCTCGTTGTTCCTCTTTAAAGGAGTGGATATTGCCTAAGTTTCTTGGTACATGTATAACGTTGATACATGTTCACCAGTTGGCCTTGCATATGTCGATGATTATAACACATGCAGTGTAAATCATTTTTAAATATATTGATATAACTTATTGATTCATTACATGTAATGAAAATGCTCGCACATTATATTGTTATGTGCAGGCTGGTTACGTGAATGTGCGGTTGCTATCTTATGATATATATTGCATATATCAGATTCCAGGTCGATCAGTCCTGATTTGGAATCTTTGGTGTGATATCACAATGCACGCTACCCTTTGTTCCAATATGGCGGACGCTGTTTAAGCATATATGCCAGCCTGCCATGTGCAAGGACAAATATTTGACGGTGCAGTCTAATTTTGGCGCCTTTGGGCCTGCCGCTGCAATAAATATGCATATTTTCGTGCACCCTGCATGTCTAGCTGACTATGCTTTGGGATTTCCCGTCTAGGTCTCTTGCATAATTTCCTATTTGAGGCGCGTGCACAGCTAACCCAGTTCCCAACCCCTGCCTACTGTTCCTAGTTCGTGACGTCGTTACTGACCCTATACCGACTAGCCCCGGCCCTAACTCTCTTCCCCTACCCCTTCTTTTTATTCCCCTTCTTTTCCCCCTTTCCTCCGCCATTTCCACACAAAGGCTTTCCAGGCTTCCATTCTGACGTATGCAGATGAGTAACCCCCCCTTGCTCCGCAATTGCACCTTTGTCTCTTCCAGACATGTCTCTCTTTATCTCAACTCCGCCATTTTTTTATGAATTTCGTTTCCTGCGACTCGTCTATTAACAGGCTACATACAGTATTGCACGTCGATCGACGTTCGCCTTTAAATTAACCAATACGTAACTGTAAATTTCGCGAAGCTTTTGGATTTCGGGATTTGCGTTTGTTAATAATCCGGCGAATTCATCATGCTCTGAAGATGGTTGTATGACCCATCCCCAAATTTTTATCAAGTTCACTAAATATACATTAGACAGTGCAGCACCACAAAACTTTAAGGTAACGATCTCGTTACGAGTTTACTAGTCCATTAATACATTTTACTTTAAAATTGTGTGTACCCCAACCAAAAGTACATTTTCCATACCAAATATACATCATACATGTAATATCAACTGTCAGTGGCTAAGTGGAGTCACGTGATGGATGACGTCAGCCCTGGACGATAGCATACACTGCTTTGCATGTACAGCAGAAGCACATAATTTCGAAAAATGTGGGTTTTGTTTCAATAAATTAATACAAAGTGTCTGTTACGTGCTTGTATGCTGTACACTCTTAAAAAAGAGTGCATAAAAGGTTCTATATGATAATATGAGACTGTTTCATACCAAAGGGGTTGGATTGAACCTATTCCTCATGCAGGTGAGATTAAAAATATGCCATTCAAAATAACTTTTAAATGTTTTAAGGTGTGTAAATGTGCTATGTGGAACCTCTAGAGATTCTATATTACCTAGTTGTTTTTAAGAGTGCATAGTAAATTATTTGTGATCATGCACACAATTACTGTATACAATTTCATCAATAAAGATATAAACAATTTTAATGTAGATATACAGTTCTAGCAATATTCCTTTGTCGCGAATTCGCATGGTCACTTACACTCGTTTTCAGCAACAGAAGAAGTGGGAATACATGTATACATGCATATAAGTATACATCTCTATAGATGTCTGATGACAACACTATTATACAGGGTGAACCAATACTGTATATGGCGTTACATCATCGATAGCGTCAAGGAATGTATGCATTATACTGTACATGTATACATGTACATGTAAGTATATATAATTTCAGTATTTGTGACGTTGCCTTACCCATATACGCAATGAACTCATGATGTATACAGAAAATGCACTAATATAGCTTCCGTGATAATCACATAACCATAATTGAACATGTTCTAGGTATATACATGTAATATATACTTATTCGATAATGATGTGACAATTTTGCAAGCCATAATTATATATATATATAATATATAATAAGGTATATATATATACCACTGTATAGCAAAATGAATGCCACAAATCGGACAATCTCGAACAGTGTTGTTTTCTAAATTTGAAGATAATTTCATGGGACGTGCAGAAATAAGACAGTATATAAATACTTGACGAAGTCGTATTTGTGCAAAGCGCATATTTTCATTCGATGGATGACCAATAGCAGAAATTTACAGCTGTCATTGGCGATCAAATGAGATCATCATGTTTACTAAATGTCCGAAAATGCACGTTATCTTCACTATACCTGTGGCTCTGCTCCAAAAAACAGGCGGAAATAATGACAATGCTCGATGAATTAATAAAAAAACATTTGCACAGATGTATTGTCGTATTGGCATGCTTGCAGGGAAAAAATCCGATTGATTGGTTGTCCCAAACGGTGGACATACCGCCATTGTTTATTGCGACGCTGGTTGTTGTGACCTAAAGCTGGTATTTGCTCCGCTTTTTTGCATTTGAGAAAATTAAATCGACAACAAACGCTCATAAACCGCGCAATGTAGTTATGACAACTAGAGAGTCGAGAAATCACGTCCTTCGGGTATAGGCATAAAAAATTGCCTCGAAAATAAGTAAAACGACGATGACGTTTCGCGATTAGATCAGGTTTAATAAAATCTTTGCAAATGGCTGAACAATTTACTGTCGACTGTCAGTGGAGGCTTATCCGGATATATCTGCGTATTCATTGAGAGTGCACAATGGCAGAACCTGAATGGTCACAATGAAGACATCGCCGTCGTCTTTCTTATCGGCGCCCTCCATGTTGTTTATTTACATACGCAGCCAGCGCATTCCCGTTGCTGAATGAATTGCAATAAATCGAATTTCGCAAAACTGCACTCGTTTCACCTATGGCGGGGATGCTGCTTTACGACAGGGAAGCGTCTCAATAAACCCACAATGGCGGTCTTGCTCACATTAACCCAGATGCACGCCAGGGAAGCCCTCCAGTTTTAGCTCAGTTTACTCGTCTCCGTCATTCTATTATCAGTCTGGAGCAATATGCCGAGATTTAACAGTACACATGTACGCGTATCTAACGTATAACAATGTTGTCGCTCAAAATGGGTTTTCGTTGCGCATGTATAGCGAGTGCGTGGGGAAATTTAAAAGGGATACATTGGCGCTAAATGAAATTCTTTTTCGCAAATATTTCTATCATAAATAAATTCAAATAAAGATTCTACGCGGCTTTGCTAGGACGCGACGTGAAACATTTCCTTTCGCTTGACCATCGACATATTTAAACAGATGCCGCACTTCAAACGATAGAACGACACAAGCTACAAACAAATATGGCTAATACCTTAAAATTGCGCGAAATTTTCAAGGTACAAACAAGCATTTTTTCAAGCATTCTTGCTTTCAAGCAATTAATTTTAAAAAAAAAATAAGACAAGTGTGGTTATATATAAAAACTAACAAAATAGTGAAAGAATTCCTACACCAATTATACTGTAATCCACAGGACAAACAAATTTAAAATAATGCATTTTATTAATATTATTGTCATTCCTTTATATACCGATAATACATCTCCTGCATCATCATCATCATGCATCATCTGCATCACCACTACATGCTGACTGTACATGGGGTAAGGAATAGAATAGACATACAGTAGAATGGTCATATTAATCATCTACACAATGTTTTCAGAGTTATATAGAGTGGCATTGGTTGCCGTTTATCGTTCATAGAGCCACTGAATTAAGGAATAATAATGATGATTATAATAACAATAACATTGAAAAAATGATTACAAAGTTAATTGAAGGATGCATGTAAATACGGTATTAAGTTACAGAAAACATAATAATGCACTATAAGGATGCCCGAATGCTTGGTTATGTTGTCATGACAACAGCTACATAATCGTCGCAGCAAATTTGGTCAATCGAAAAACAAAATTCAATCAGGGGAATAATTCAGGCCATGGAAAATTTTGCATTATTAATTAACGATTTTCAGTTACAACTGAAAATAGAGGTAATATATGAGTACAATCATCACTAGTCCCCATTCATAACAGCGTTTTGGTGGCTAATTATTTGGCGCCCCTTCGAGCGCGTTGATGAGCGGGGATGGAAAAGTGATTAATATTCCAATAAAAAACAACGCTAATTAATGAATGAACTTGGACGCCCAAATGCGTTTGTTCAGCGCGTGTATTTTCTTAATTCTCGTCTAATGTAAATTTCCCCCCATTATCGTTGACCTTACTGTTAGCTAAGTTAATAGATGTCTAATCTCTACTATGTTAATTACAAATGTCTCCCCAAATACACACGTAGTTTATTTTGTTGATGGAAAAGACGACGACGATTTCATCCACCAGCTTCTTGCTGAGGAGCGATAGAGAAAATGAGGGTGGGGGTTGGGGGTAGGAGGCGGAGGGGTGGACTGCGAAGGAGGGTGGATGAACAATACGCGGTTGAAACACATTGGAAAAACGACAGGATCGTCCAAGGTAATACTGGCGCCATCCATCGGCGGAAGATCCAACCTTGCCAATTATCGATCCGCCACCGAGCCAAACGCCGATTTGAGTGGCATTACGCCACATGAGCGACAGACGCGAGCGCCAATCAGAATCGCGGCTATAATGCCTTTTTGGAAGGAAGGAAAGCGATTCCAGGGCTTTGACCTATTGGCAGACACGTAGTCGCCTGGGCAGTCTGACCCATTACAGTCTCTCCCGCATAAAAAAGGACGAGAAAATCCTGCGATGCTCATTAATATGGTTTAGACTTGTGTCCATTTAATAATTTATTTATTGTAAGCAATATGGAAATATCATAGCATACCAAAACGCGAAAAAACAGTTTCAATAGAAACTATCTTAGTATAGAGTGCATAATTTTCCCGTAATTGGATGTTTAAAAATCACAAAAACGGCGGAATTTTGAAATGGCAGTCGGACATGTCAATTACGTCAAGTTTTGCATCACACGGTGATATGTTATGTGGATTTTTTAAAAAAAATCGGGAGACCTAACGTCCGCCACAGCAGCACTACTGTGGTAATTGTACAGCCAATCAGAGTGTGTCACAAGTTTGACAAAATGTAGCGTGAAGTAGAATGGTGACGTCAGGCCGAATGTTTTTTCGGCATTTAGTCAAAGGTCTAATAAATGACCTTTAACTCAAGATCTTCATTGTTTCTGTGAGCCATTTAAATCGCTGTAATCAAAATATCGAAATAGAAAGGTTCCTAAAAGGTTCCATGAAACTTTCCTGTCAAAGGTGCTGGATTGAACCTTGTCTTAATGCAATAGGTGCCATTTTTAAAAGGTTCTTTTAAAAAACTGTCATGTAAAATCATTTTGGAAGGTTTTGAAGTCTGCGAAGCTGCTACGTGGAACCTTTAGAGATCCTCCGTGAAGCAGCCTATTGACTTCTAGAGGTTCTATATTTCCCAGGTTTTTATAAAAGTGAGTGTTTTACGGTGATTAGGCCAGGTTTGGCTGGATTAAATACATTTTTATTAGTTATTATAAAGGCGCGTCCACATAACAAAATAGTGAAGTGAAGCAATTTTTTTTTATATATATTATCCAAATTATACCCCACAGTCGGCTAATGTCATGGGATGCAGGTTAACAAACCCTTATCAATTGCAATTAATTGTACCAATCCAGGGTAAACTGGATAATGCGGGTCATGAATCCAGCCATAGCTACAATTGTATTAATGGGCCTTGAAAAACCACGAAAACCGCAATTAGGATTGCCGATTTAGGATCGACCTGAGAATTATGTGAGGCGAGTGTTCTAACCAATCTGAGCCACTTGCTCGGATATAATATTGTGACTAAATTACATAACAGCATGTTATGTAATATTTTTCTTGCTCACTGATATATTGTAAGCAAATTTAGGTTTGTTAATAAGCATATCACAGAACATGTGCAAGTATATACTCACAGTGCATATATCATACATATAGCATACGGCTCATTAGCTGTATAAATTTACTGCCACTGGTTGCTGTTAATTCGTGGGTTATACCAGGGTATAGTTCACTGTTAGACACTCATGAAATAAACCGAGCATTCAGTATTTGTTCAAATCTTAGCTCGGTTCTGTCAAATTGGTATATTTTGGGATGTTTTCAAAGTAACCTGCCAACGTCAGCTTTTTTACAGCACTTTTTATTGCAAATAGCTCCTACACTAAACCGTATAAGGTACCCCACCAACCAAAGGGATGAAACGCTTGCTTGACAAGCTTTTCAGCTACAAATGTAGACTCATACATGTATGTACCCCTAAGAACACATGTCAAGGGTACACGTGCAATCAACATATGTACCCATAGGGTGTGTATATACATGTAGTTTAAACATTTGTATCCTTAAGGTTCAACATTTGTACTTTTTCCGTTTAGAGTGTACAGATTTGGTTATGTATACCTACATCACATGATTAGTGCGGCTAATTAGGAATATTTTTACAGTGTATGGTTGTCATCTACATGTATAACCAAATGCTTGATGAATTGTATTATACAATTTGCATAACAGACTGTACATGCTTTATTTACTAGGCTTTTAATTAAAACCTCGCTGTTAAAACGGGCGCATATAAAGTGGTTTGCGACGTTTTCCCCATCTACGAAATCACTATGTCAATTTCATGGCGAGGATATGATGCAGCGTTTGCGAACTAAAGGTCAAAAATCTCCAGTCAAAAAACATGTTGCAAGCTGCAATTTCAGAAACTGCGATTTGAATGCTCGAAATCTTGGGTATATTTGTGTTACACTGTAAACCGTAAAAGTACAAATGCAATTTTTGTGGGGTACAAATGTACATTTGTACCCCATATATCATATATGCACCCAAAGGGGTGAAATGATTTAAATATGTGTACCTTAAGGTACAGTGTACCCCTTGGAACACATGTCGAGGGTACACATGCAATTAACATATGTACCCACAGGGTGTGTATATAGTTTCAAAACATACTCGTCAAATTTCACGCCATCCATACACCCTTAAAAATAGGTGCCTAAATTCTATAGAGAATTTTTCATGGCAAAGCAATCAATTTCTTCATGATGCGATTAAAGAGGTGCCATTTAAAATCAGTTTTGAATGTTTTCAAATCTATGAAGGTGCTATGTGCATGGAACCTTTACAGGTTCGACCCTGGTGTAACACCTCTAGAGGTTCTATAGAAATGGGCAATCTATCGATTTCCTAGTTTGTTTTACTAAAAGGCTGATCGTCATCATATATGGATTCGCGATTTCACAAATATGTCAGGCAGTCAGTTCTATATCTGCTGCATTTTCTGTTTCTAATCGATCATTATCCAGATGTATACAACTTTATTTGGTTGCCATATCAAGTACCCAATTTGACGTTTATAATAGGTGCATGACGCCTATATATACATACTGGTATACAATGTATGAATATACACAATTTTGTGATGCATTTCGAAAATTTAAAGGCTTTAAATCAGAGTATACGGTTTTCTGCAGTTGTTATTTTTTGTAGGCATAGGGCCTATACAGTATGTCACATTTTGACATACGTGAGCAGAAAAATTATGGATGACCAGACCATTTGTTCCTTATTAACGACTTGGGTTTGGGTAAAGATATTGAAAGTACAGTTGTATATTGACACTAAAAATAAATTTGATAGGGTCAAAAAGGTCACTCGACCAATGTATTCCCCATTTTTTATAACCTGAACCGCATTAGTTCTGGTTAACCCGGTGTTCATAACTACCTCACGATATTCAAATGTATACACGAGGTAATTAACGTTTGCGCGTTATAGACTCGACTATAGCGTCCTGTGTATGCTATGTGTGAGACAAATTAAACCCACTCAACTAAATGTTGGCATTGTAAACGTTCACGATGCATGCGCAGACTTTGCTTTACGAGTATTTTGAACACACAATATGGCAAAGCGCAGGGCGCAGGTATCCACCCCCCCCCCAAAAGAGAGTAATATCGTTGATCAAAGTTTCGCATTTTTTATACGTTCGCACTCGTGTCCACCATTCATCATATTGAACTGTAAACGTCAATTAATAACGCATTCGCAGGGGCGCAAGGCCATGGGTCAGTTAACCTCCCTGCCTTTATCCAGATCCACTTAAGTTGGCGAGGTTCTCGACAAAGTGTACACGCCAAATCGCTTACAACCTCTATTATGCCCTCACATCGATCTAATTGACCAAGTGAGTCTATTCAATGGTCTTGACCTGCTGGCCTCTTCGGCCCCCTTCGGTAAATGGCCACTACCGTTAATCATCATCATTTTCGAAAAAGGGGATATTCAGCAAACAAGTAGCCACGCTTCAACACGGCATGGCTTTGCATACTAAACAGATCTGAGGGCGAGCGAGAACTGGACATACCAGTTGAACGTTCGCTCTTCCAACTTTTTGCCTTCTTTAGGGGATTTTATGCACGCTGATCCATTGGCTTTACACCACGTTCGAGTGCAGTGTTCATGGGATAATTCGGCAGTTTCGCAGCAGCGAATGTGATCTTTACAAGTTGTTGAACAAGTTCTGCTAACAACAGAGAAAGGGTTATGACTTCATTTTTTTTCGGGTATGTGTATATCGGCACACGTCGTATATCTGTACTTCGGATACATTGGCACATATAAAATCTGCACAATGCGTTCCTATAGGGAATAACACCAGAAACGTGAAAACTTGGCTCATTTTTGCAAGAATATGACCATAGAAGTGCACTGCAACCATTTTCCTTTTATATAAGCTTACAACATATACATATATAAGCTTACAAGTGCAAAAAATGACGGCTGCTCTTAACGATAGTGTGGTACACTCAGAAAAACAACCTGAGTAATATAGAATCTCTAGAGGTTCAATATGCTGCTACACTGTAAACTGCAAAGGTACATGTACAAATGCAGTTTTTTGTAGGGTACAAATGTACATTTGCACCCCATATATCATATATGAACCCAAATAGATGAAATTATTTAAATATTTGTACCTCAAGGTATATTATGAATGCACTCTAAAAAAACCAAGTCTGAATTGTATACATGTAGTGTCTTAATTTTGCAAAGGCATCTTAATTTCAGGTTTTTCTTTAAAAATTAAGTCCTTTAAAGTGGTGACTCCATACACCATGCTAATTTAAAGACATTTAAAACATCTAAATTCTTTTTAAGACCTATATGTGTCTTAAATTCAGTCACCTGCCAATTACGTCATTTCCTGTTGTCCCCCTTCCTGCTCTACCTCAGTATTTGTCTGCCATTGTTGAAAAGCGATGCAAGCATCTACTTCACAGATTTACCTGATTTTAGGCTTTGTTTTAATAGTTTGTGTTTTGGACAGAATGTCTTCTCAAAAATAAAAACTTATAGAGTATAGAGGCAAAAGAAAAATAGTTACTCTAAGGGAAAAACTTGAAAATGAATCTGACTTCGATTATCTTCAAGGTGCATTTGAAGTACTTCAGAAAATTATACACTTGACACTGAATGTACTCCAAGCTTTCGATTATACCACAATCGAACACAGCTTATCCTCAGATGGCAGATAAGGACTGTGATATGCCATTCGTGCATGTGTACTGAAAAAGATTAATTGAATTTGACGCCCAAGAATTCGTCAGAAATTCTTTTGCAAGTTTTTTCCTGTTTCTTTCCTGTTTTATGTTTTTAGAATGTTTTAATTAAAGCAGTTATAATGCATAACTAACTGAATTCTCGTAATATTTCATTTTTATGTTAATATTTGTCAATGAACAGATTTCCTTCATTTGTTTTTTAACTTTAGATGTTTACGAAAATACACGATAAAAATGCGCACTTATAGCCGGTATACATATTAAGAAAAACAGTACAAGATAGAAATATTGTATTTTAACCTAAATAAATTACAGTCTCCATTTTCATCCTCACATTTTTGGTAATGCTATATTTATTTCCATATTACATTACATAATAATTATGGTCAAGAGTTAACTAAAAATGGGTGGATGTCATTGGTGACCTACATTAAGATGATTCTAACTGTGTAACATTTAGGTTATAATACAATAGAATCGGGTACCGATCGCCTACTGCGCTCATTCCCCTGTCCCTCGGTTCCCCTCGAAAATTGTATTGGGTAACGTTAAGCCTATAAAATATGTTGCAAAAAAACTTCGGATGGCCGGGTTTCGAACCCATGAAAACTGCTTGAAAGGCAGCTATGATAACTACTATGCCACCATCTTTTCTTGCAATGCATTCAATTATATGGGCATCGTTGTCCTTGTTTTGATAATTAAAATAGCAACTATACTGCAACCAAACACTGAGGTAAGCATTACAATATTTAAATTAAAATATTATCAATATTCCCTGAAAATAATAAATGAAAACTTCGACAAAAAATTCAAACAGACAGGAATCGAGCCCAGATAAACTGCTTGCAAAGCTGCTATGACAACCACTGCATCACCATCCCAACATATTTTCTTTTCACTGCTAACAATCATCTAGATGCACTTTTTATTAAAGCAAACGTATGGAACAAATTTTGCATGATTTTGTATGGTGAAAATATTATGCAGGGTGTCCGAAAATAACCACGCACTTTCAATGGACCTTTCGATCAGCCTTAAGTTTAGCGCTCAGCGGAGTCAGCACAGGTTAACATTCACTAAGCGTTCACAGTCGTAGCTGAATTTAGCAACACAGCTAAGCTTATTCCCATTAGCAGCTGCCAACGGCGCGTGTGGTAACCATGGTTACGCAACTTACGCCATTTCAAATGGAATACGCGCTTGTGGTTACTATGGTTATGGCCTTCCATTTCAATGTCGCTTTTCAAATGGATCTTCCGTGCACTGCTGCGCAATCCAAAAAAAAAAAAAAATTATCGTTCCCATGCATGTGATGATTCCGTGAAAAAGTTTCAGAACTGTATACGACCGTGTATATCGCTTGGCGCCGCTATCAAAATCAACAAGATCATCATGAGCAACAGGTTCAACGAGAACTTCTTGTTGGCTTTAGGGACGCCGAATGACGGTATTCTAACAGTTTTTCACGGAGTCAACACAAGAAATAGGTCAAGACTCAACCGGTGGATTTGGCATTTCAGAGTAAATCCAGTTTCAACAACATTCTTGTGTAATGAGCCCATATGTTACGTCTGCTGGGACTGGGAGTTTCCTTGTGATACTGACAACTGAGTACGAAATGCCCACAAACCTGTGTAGCTAAGCCAACGTGCAGATGCGTTGATGTGATATAATGCTGGTATGGGCTGCTTTGGCTTAAAATCACTATCTCTCTATATATCAGCTGTATTGCAAATAAAAAAAACTTTTCAACGCATTCTCATTTTCGAATTTTGGAATATTTCAGTGTTTTGTAGTCTTAATTGAAGTTTGTGGGTGGTGGTGACGGACAGATGGTGGTTACATTATGTGGGGCTTGTTGGTAATATGTTGGTTACATAATGCAGGGCTTGCTGGAAGTATGGTGTAACTTACATATAACAATTTGTAGGAACCAACATGTTGGTATATGTCGGTTCCATCATCTTCCATGATTCCAGCATGGTTGAAACATTATTCTACATGCTGGAGGAAAATCACTAGGGCAAACATGAAATTCCCATACTTAACACTTTTCCAGCTATAAAATAGTCTTGACCAATTCATATTTCGATATGATGCATTTCTCTTTCCTGTCATCTTTTCCCTTTTTCATCCAGCTTCCATTATCATCTCCTCTCTAAAAATATGAAAGCCTATGTCTTATTATTTTCTAATTGAAAACGCTATAAATATGTATTATATTTAGAATATGCTTGGCTTTCTTGGATAAAAAATGATCTATGGATACGACAGTTATTCATATATGCAATAATACGAGTAATAATAAAAATGGAAAATTTTCCATACCGAACGAAAGCATTAAGTGGTCGACGATCGTCCATCCTTTTCCAACAATCAATAATGGATCGATGCTGCTTGGTGACTTTGGGAGGTGGAGTTTGGGTCACAATGGACCAACCGTGGCATAGAGATTGAAGAGATTGTCAGAATAATTTTCAATACGCTGACAGGCAAACCCAGAATCAAATCATGGTTTACAGAAACCCACTGCAAACTGCCTATGCTGCACTTTTTTTAGGGATAGCAAAAAACAAACTCGGTGGATTTTATTCATATTTTTGGCAGAGCATTATAAAGGGACGAAAAATGCAAAACCTGTGTGATCTATAGTTGGAATATGAAAAAAAAAATGGTGGAATGTAAATGTAGATCGACGTCAACTGTCCTCCCGTCCATATGAGTGTGAGCATTTAGATAACGTGTAAACACTTGAATGAATTGCAAAGATTTTTCATGACTTGAAAAACCATTGAAAATGACATATGAGAAATATCGTCTTGCTTGAAACTTTAAACACATCTAAAAGTTAAACATATGTGTGTAACATTCATTGAACTTGACAGTAAAGTGAAGCTCGGTCAATTTAACAGATATATTTTCATCTAAATTAACCTGTCGGCTGTCGCAGTGTCTAAGATTAGTATTCTCACTGTACACTCTTTAAAATGAGGTGCCTAAAAGGATCCATGAGACTTTTTGAACCTACATATATTAATTTTTAGATTAAAAAGGTGGCATTTAAAATCAGTTTTAATTGTTTTGAAATCTGTGAAGGTGCTGTGTGGAACCTCTCTGGAGGCACTACCGGTGTAGCTCTTCTAGAGGTTCTATATTGTCTAGGTTTATACCATGCTTTATTTATACTTGCCCAGCAAAATCTTCAAATCTGGCGATCCGAATTACACCCACTCAGGCAATTTTGAGCACTTTAGAACTTTGCATACATATTTGTTCCTGGTGACAATACTTCTTTCCAGGTATTTCATCAATGTTATTTTAATAGTATTTATTATTAGAGTAACATTTCCGTTGTGGCGCTACCCAACATGGCGGATTTGGCATCAACTCCCTATACCATTTCATAGAGAAATAAATATCGAGACACCACATTTTTTCAAACGTGTGACACTCTAATTAGCTGTGCAATAACGACAGCAGTGTTGCTGTGGCGGACGAGAGGTTTCCCGGATTTTTTTAAATCCACATTACATTTACCGTGTGGTGCAGAACATTTACGTCATCAACATTTTGACCGCCATTTGACTACCATTTCAAAATTCTGCCATTATAGCGATTTTTCAACATCAAATTACGAAAAAACTATACACATAGTAACAATTGATGTCGTTTTCCGTCATCAAATGTGTATAGTTTCCGCGTAATTTGATGTTGAAAAATCTTTATAATGAAAGAATTTTGAAATGGTAGTCAAATGGCGGTCAAAATGTTGATGATGTAATTGTTGCGGTAATACATACGGCTCCAGCTAAAGCACTTTTCTTGTGCTGTGAAGGCGCCGCCCTCCCAAAAGACTATGTTAAAGTGGTGCTGGAGTGGTGCGACTGACAGAAAGGATAAATGCCAACCAGGCGATTGAATTCTATTGGTCAGTCAGGTTGGGCCTTTGTGGCCCCAGTCCCATGATAAATGAGAAAGACTAGTCGGACATTCAAGTTATGCCCTTTGATTCAAAATCTGCACTGTTTTTGGGAGCATCTCAAATCGCTGGAATCAAACCATCGAAACCGAATACTCTTTGTAAAGAATGGCAACTAGAATTATAGTCGATTATGCGTTTATCATCCCCGCTTTGTATCGCATTATTAAACAACTAATGAAGAATATTGACGTAAAAATAAAATACACTCTAAACGGAAAATGTACAAATGTTGAACCTTAAGGGTACAGATTTTTTGAAACTATATACACACCCTATGGGTACATATGTTCATCGCATGTGTACCCTTGACATGTGTTCCTAGGGGTAC
>JAQFYZ010000954.1:0-29913 GCA_034695085.1 Cylindroiulus punctatus
ACCCTAAAACTACTTTTTATTTCTTGCCGTAACATGATACGCTATTGCATTCGGTTAAGAAATAGCGTAGCGTAATAGATCTCCTAAAACTCTCTATTATTTTGGACGGGTTCTACTGCAGACATGCTACAGTAGAAGCTGTCTAAAATACCACGTTTGGGACTGGTGCCAAATATTATTTTAGACAGGTTCAACGGCGGACATACGCTTAGGACTTGTGCCTAACGTTACTTTAATAGACGTGTTCAACTGCAGACGTGCTACAGACAGTAGAACCTGTCTAAAATACTACGTTTGCGACTGGTGCCAGATATTATTTTAGACGGGTTCAACTGCAGACATGCTACAGTAGAACCTGTCTAAAATAGTACGTTTGGGACTGGTGCCAAATAATATTTTAGACAGGTTAAGCTACAGACATACGCTTAGGACTTGTGCCTAATGTTACTTTAATACACATGTTCAACTGCAGACGTCCTACAGTAGAACCTGTCTAAAATAATACGTCTGGGACTTGTGACAAATATTAGTTTTCAATTTAGGCAGGATATTATTTCAGACAGGTTCAACTGCAGACATACTTCTTTGACTGGTGCTCAATATTATTTTAAGACAATACGCAACGTGCGAACTTTTAAGGTTCCTTAGCTTATACTGATTTGAAGGATCCCATACTGTACATTGTGAAATACATTTCAGAATGATAACTGAAATGCGTTTCCTTTGCAAGTTGGTTTTCTGTCAGTATCATCGTGATACCAAATCAATTATCAGTGTCAAGCGCAATTTATGAAGAAAATATACATCAAAAGCGCTTTCCACGCAAGATTTTCATTTTAAATTCAATTCAATACACCCACATCAGCACCTGAGGTGCAAAGTGGAGAGGGTGGTATGTAGAAGCCATTTTCGATTCCCTATGAATCATAGGCCTGTACAAAACACAAGAATCAAACGTACATATACATGTAACTTTTCCCAAACTTTGTTCCTTGGAGGGTAAACTGTACCTTCCATGTATTTTCACCATGAATAATTCTGCCAACACTGCAACAAGGAAATGGTCAAATTTCAAGAATGCTGTTCTAATACTCTAGGGGTATGTGCCGCCCAAATCCAGTTATTTCTGGTCGACTTCATGCCTATGGTGTTATACTGTTATGTTTATGCCTAAACATTCCCTATGGCCAATTCGCCACTACAATTCCTTCCACTACATCCCACAGATGGCGCTTCTGCTGTCCAGTTGGCCCACATACAGCAGCGCCACCTTTCGGCACGTACTTCCTTATAGAATAGCGGAGGCCTTCAGGCAGCTAACAATAGTTGCAAACAAATAACAGCGAAGGGTAACGACACAAGAATTGTCAGAGGATTGAATGCGTCATGGCGTACATGTCTAATTTGGTAGATTCCCCATGTTGCCAGCGCCACCCAACGGCAACCCTATACACAGAAAGACAGGTAGCCTTCGCCAACATAGGCCTACAACCCTGGGTGAGCCGGCTTTGGCCTTGGCCTTGAAAAAAAGGATTGCATCACGGCTTTCAAGTGCACGTGAAGATAATCAAAACATATGACATGTATTTTGATCTAATTCGTACGAATAATACCAGTCGTAGCGACGGAAATCAGGTAGTGATTAAATGAATTACGCTCTACGGAAAGATTACCAGGTGCAATGGAGCGCTGCCGCCTAGCGGCCAAGCACAGCGCAGTCACCACCACGCATGTTTACCTCGAAAACGCGGCCAATTTTTGGGTCTTTGGGCCACAATTTCTACCAGTCGCGACCACTAAGATGTTAACTCGATAATGACTTACCCCGATCGAATTTCTTGCCCTCCGGATCGATGTCTTTCACGTCGAAAATATCCTCAAACAAAACACCCGCCATGCTTGCAGAAAGCCGAGAAGTAAGAAGTGTCACCTTTTAGCGACACCCAAGCAATTACGGAGTCTCCAAAGGGACGGTAAAGTACGGATTTATGATTTTGTGCCATGTTGAAGTACTGACCAGACATTTATGTTGTTGGAAGCATTTACTCGTTTCCTAAGTATTATTCTGGTCTTTATTCCATGATTTGAATATTTGAAGCACAAAATGCGAGCATTTAGGCGTTGGATGGATGTGTAGACGAAGCAGCGCCGAACAGGGCTTCCGTACACATACGTAGGCGCAAAGCGTTTTGCCATGGTAGTCGCTGTCAAAATAGGTGGTTGAAGATCGTTTTCTGTTTTAATTACTTTAAATTGTCAATGAAATGTAATTTGTTATTCCGTTACATATTAGTTCTTTTAATTACGCTAGCGCCACATGAAAGGCGACGGTTGACTCAGGTTCACTAGCATGCATAATAACATCTGAGCAACATGGATAAAAATATAGCAGTGGCAAAATGCACTAGTTTTATTGTGTAATACAGTTTATTAAAAAAAGAAAACGAGGAGACGTCAAAAGGCCAGTCATTATAGAAAGTTCACCAGAATGTGCCAAATGCATTTTACTTTTATTGACATGACACAGCCTTTAGAAAAACAGTCTGCGTTGAAGAAAGGTTGGGGGTGACATTGTGAAATTTAGCGATACCTGTTCAGAATGTCAAAGCAGCTAATATCTCAAATAATACCAGATGTGTGCCAAACTACGTTAAGGTAAGTAGCTATTAAAGTATCTACATACTGTAGTTTAATTTGCATTTTAACAAACACATTAGTACCTACCTAGGCATTAGTACCCATGTAGATATCCATGTATGTAGGCCTATTTGGTATTATTGTGTAGATTCACAATCATCAGAAGGAAGATGAAATGGGAGTTGATGAACGGGAAATCATTGTCAGGGTTGCTCTGAGGAGGTTTCCGAAGCATTTGTGGATTTTGTGTGGAGGGATTGTTGTGGGATGATAGTATTGCTTGCTGATGGTGCTTTGGTTGGTAAACGTAGTCTGAGGATAACTTGATGCAAATTGCTGTACAGGCGAAAGTTAGCTATTAGGTTCACTATAGCGAGTCATTTCTAACTCGAATATGACATTGCTAATTTGGTGCTGGGCAATAGCCCTGAGACGATCATCCAAATTACGGAGTTTGTTGGCAACGTGTTCGCCGAAAACGCTGCAATCATCTTTGTGGTTATCTTCAGTAGTTGTAGCCGCTTTTTTGGGATATCCAAAGGCCTCTTTAATTCTTGGATCCTCTTGTACTATTCGCCCATTAAATGTTCGCTTTTTTGATGAATTAAACGTTTTTGTTGAAACTTCATTTTGGATAGTCGCCCGAGTCGATTTGGTATCTTCGAAATGTTCTGTTTCTGTTTGGTTAAATTGTCCCGTACTGATGTCCTGTATTTCAATTTCAACGTTCTTTCCTTCTTCATCAAACTCGGACTGTAGATTAAGCAAAATAATTTAGGAAAATATTAAAAAGTTACAAATGTTATGTTGTGTTCTTTTAGCACCCTCAGACTATTTTGAAACTAGAAATATTACATCTAAATTTTAATGTTTATTTTTAATTGTTTTTAAATGCTTAAACTTCCTACATATGCCTGCAAATTTATTGTTTGACCAATTATTTCTGACAGTTTCTAACCAGTCAGGGAGGCCCTGATAGAACAGACCTAAATAAGTACTTACATTTAAGCTCCCCTGTTCAACTTTCTCCTCAAGAAATCTGAGGTGGTCGAAAGCAAACCATTTTGACGTGTATATTTTGTCCTTTCCTGAAAATGCAGATTTAACTAATATTATCTGGGGTTTTGTATATCAAAAACAATTTAACCGTGTTGTTAGGTTCCTACCTTTTCCTGTCCTCATACTTTTCCTTACTTTAGCTTTTTCCCTCCTGTAGGATCCCTTCAAACTATCTATTTTTTTCTGTAGGATTTCAACATCTTTTCCACAAAGTTCTCCAAGCTCCTGCCAAGCATCAACCTTTTTTACTTTGTTGAAATAGCAAGGATTGTTAGGATTCCATAATATCGGTCTTTCGTGGTATAAATCGATTAAAACCAAACATTGTTCTCGTGTGAAATCCATAACATTGAGCACGTATGAGCACGTTGATCACACGTGCCCACTTTTGATGTACATGTACCGACAAAATTTGGATCGGGCCTAATCTGTTCGGTGCGCCTTGCTCAGGCACCACATCTGCATGCTCATTCGGGCTCGCCTTGCTCGGTAAATCCGCAGATGTATATCCGGCTTTAACGAGTTTTTTACTATTTGTTTGCCTTTCCAATAACTGTAATTATAAAGGTGTCGTCTCGCACACACTTTTTCTTAGCTTGTCAATAAACTGAGTTTGATTCGTAGCTGTCGTCAAGGTATATTTCATCTCGTAACTCCTAGCGAAATCTCGCGTCAGGTTTTCGCAAATCCTAATAGCCTCGTCATACTCTCGTTCCCCAGCAATTGAAAGTCCATGTTTACTCCAAAAATTTACGATGTCATGCGGAATTTGTGGGAAATGGTAACCCTATATTGAATATTATGTTCGCGGTGTATGGGTCTAGACAATGGCTATTCATAAATGTTATTCAGTTTGCGCGAACGCTCATCGAAACGCTAAACCAACATGGCCACTCTCCCTCCTCGCAAAAATTCTTCTGCTTCGAAATCTACCAAATTAGCACCGACTCCTTTGCAAATATTGCTGCAAATGGGTTTTCCGAAGCAAAGAGCGTAAGTGCAATTTATATTCCGCTAATTTTTAATATCTGGGTGCCACGAAATTCAAGGCGAAGGCATGACAGGCTGGGGTACGCACTGTGATGGAACGATATGAGTGCAGTCCAAATATGGTCCTATCAATTTCTTAAATGCATGAGCTCTTATCTTTAATGTATGAATGACCGATTATTGAATTAATTGATATTTCGTTTTCGCCTTGGTTGACCTTGTCATGGTGAACCTCGGCACAGTTTGCCCTCCGATTCCTTGTTTACGTACTGTACTTCGTTTTTCACTTCCGCATACGTTTTCTAGCGAGGGCAAGGCAGAGAGTACGGTCACCCATATGGGAAATATTTCTCATGTAGATCAAAATATAACGTGCTGAATGGAAACGGGGTTAAGAAATTATAAACCTGACTGTTGAAAGTTCCATGAAATTTAAAATAAACTGAAATGTACATGTAGCATATTGCTTTGGTTAATTGGTTTTCCAGTTCTTTCAAAAGCATATGCATCATCGTGACGTCACTCCAGGTTTGTTGCAGTGGAGAGAAATTCAAAGAAATTTGCCGAGATGTTCTGGGCTAAACTATGCTTCGTGGGCTACTTTGAATTGAACCCCCAGTTTGTGATATGCACTGGTCATGTACGTACCGTAGCGCCCAGGATTTCTAAAGTAGGCATTACAACCCCCTGGGGGTACAACATTTATGTACCTCTAATTTCCTGATTTTATGACCCCCTCCCCCTCTTGTAATAATTTAATACCTTGCACTGTTATGTCATGCAATTTTTCGACACATCCCCTACCCACTCCCCATTCCATTTCTGTTCCTTCGTCATTCCATTCTTGGGTAAATTTGGAAATTCTTCAATCTTACATGTAAGTGTACAGCTAAAGTATTTTACATGTACACTGTATATCCTCTATTCAGCCCCAATCCTTTTAAAAATTGTCTCCGCCATTGCATTGTAACGTTACCGTAAATCAAACTGAACTTCCCCTTTTTAACATTTTATGACAAAATGCATAGGGCTTACTCGGAAATATTCACATGTTCGTGATTTTTAGCCGTCCCCTCCCCCTCCTTCACCTCCTCCCTTGTCATCATTCGTCATCATTTACAAACCCTTAGTGATGACATAATCATTGACCGAACAAATTTTAAGTTCAGACAAAATTTTATCAGCAATTGAGTATAAATAATGAATTTTAGTCACATAATGGCACATTCTGAAAATAACAATGTCGATGGGAATTTTTTTTTGTCGAAAATTGGATGACAGAGGATCCACAAAACTCAAAGATGGACCAATAAATAATTTTGAAGTATTGCATCGATACAGGAATGCTCAAATGATCCCTCAGGTGGTGATTTTCCCCTGACGGCTCGTATGCTGGCAGTGATTACCCCTTCTGGTGAGCAGTTAAATAAAGAAATCACGTTTTTTCTGGTTTTTACGAAAACTTGTTTAGGATAGGCACAAAAAGCCAAGAAGCAAAATATCATAAAAAGGGTAAATATCAACAGCTATAGTAGAACCAAGAAGTGATAGAATTGAAGGACAGCCAATCAGAGAAATGTGGATTGTCGATTAGCGCTTCCATGTTTCTTCCGTCGGTGAAAGTTCGTTCAGTGGAACGTGATTGTATGCAACTAGGCTAAATCAATCGCCAACACGCGATTGGACCCTATTGGTCAGCACATTTGACCCAGTTCCATCACTTCTTGGTTTGACTATAGGATTGTTGGTGCAGGGTATAAAGTAAAGTATATCCTAAATTACATTCTTTTGTCATTTAGCCTCGCATTTCCAACACCATAAAATTGCTCCTGTAATGATTTAGCTACCCTCGGCAACTTAAAGAGGTTATTCAGACCAGTGTTTTAATATGCTCCTACACAATCTACACTCAAGACTAACGAAAAGATGTCCATAAATTACAATAGCATGGTCTCAATAAGGTAATTTGGGATAAGAACTGTGGTGATGTGAAAGCCAATGCTCAGATTAGCAATGAATGATATAGTTGCAAGCACAAATGTTGTTTGTCCATTTTTTCAAATTGTTCTGATCGAATTACGTCTTTGGAGATTTCATTCCCTCGTCGTGATTGTTTCAGTAATTATTGCCATATGCTGTACTATTTCTATCATTTTTATGCAACCTCATTGGACTTGCCGTATATAGGGAAATTGCGAATAACGTATCTTCGGTCCCATGCAGTTGGCATACAATATCTGTGCAGGCAACCATCGCACATGTCATAACTAATTAATATAGTTTGACAATGATACTGGTAAAGACAGATTGCATCGGAATTAAAAAGTACTCAGGGTAATACGTGCAATTTGCACACTTTGTCGAGCAAATACATGCCCAAACTTGTGAAGATAAAACTAACGAGGAATCAACCAACAGGTGGTCTTTGGGAACCCGTCCTTTTGGCTGCATGGTGACAGCTAGCAGCCGTCATGTCATCCATACTGAAGAATTTGACAGGAATTTTGCAGACTCCTGTACGCTCTGGCATTAAGATAAACTACAACACAATCATGCAAATATGATAAGTGGTTTGCTGCTGGAATCAGCTGGAGCTGACGTCAACCAGCACTGCAGGCTGGTTGCCGTGCAACGGAATGGTACACTACCAGAAGCCGGGAACCCCTTTCAGCACAGCGTTCTGGAAAGGTCAGAAGGATGAGAGAAGGTCGATTGTGGAATACAGTAGCTGGAGAAAGAAACTGGGACGAAGGCTAAAATGTCATAAAGATTTAATGCCCTATTTCATTTCTTCAGGCTGCTGCATGGAAAATTAATATTGCTGATTTTATGTCGATAAAAATGTGCAAATATATTCATCTAGTAAAACATGAGTGTTTATTGAGGTTTACAGCTAACAGATGTGGTAAACCCCAAATAGTTAACAATCTTACTTTAAAAGTAAGATAAAGGCCTACAGAGTGGTTGAAGTCGTTTTAGCTCAAATGAAGTCATTGAATTTGATGATCTGGCCTTTCAATTTGAAGTTCTACTGAAGTCTTTGAAATACCACTGATGTCATTCGTCTTGAAGTTTCACTGAAGTCATTGATTTTCAAAATTTACTGAATTCTTTGAAATACCACTGATGTCATTGATCTTGAAGTTCCGCTGAAGTCTTTGAAATACCACTGATGCTGATGGCATTGATCTTGAAATGCTACTAAATTCTTTGAAATACCACTGATGTCATAATGTCATTGATCTTGAAGTTCCACTGAAGTCTTTGAAATACCACTGATGACATTGATCTTGAAGTTCTGCTAAAGTTATTGATTTTCTAATTCAACTGATGCTGACTTCTACTGAAGTCTTTGAAATACCATTGATCTCATTGATTTTGAAGAAACTAAACTAAAGTCAATGAATTTGGAGTTATACTGAAGTGGTTTACTTGAACCTCCACTGAATGAAATATCATTGAATTTGAAGTGCCTTCTATGGGGCATGCTTATTGGCCCTGTGGAGTTTACACTTCATCCCTGAGTTCCTAGGATCTAATCAAGTTATCATGCAAATAAATGTTTTGTTTGATAGCATGCCTTGTAAACTTTTTTTACCATGTTGTTCAAGCATCAAAAATGAGTGTTTTTGTAAAAAAATTACAAAAATAAATCGAGATTTTTTTTTGTTATTTTTGCAATTTTTTGAATATGACGTTTCACTGAAATCTGTGAAATACATGCGCTGACGTCATTAACATCTGGGCTGAAGTCACTGTAGGTCCGTGCGAGTCCAGCCTCGTTCACAGATTGTGGACTTCATGCGGGTTTTTGCCGGATTTGAGACATTCAACCTGACATCAACGAAATTTCAACATCCTGACTTCTGTCAGTGAAGTCCCAGTAAGTCCTGGACGTCTCCGTACACTCCCAAATTCTGTGATGTCAGAAAGCCATTGAAGTTCCAGTGCAGTTTCTAGTCTGACTAAAGCCTTGCTTTGCAGACTTAAATGACTGCGAAGGGACTTTACAGAGGACCAACAAAATCCAAACAATTCTGCAGTTTAGGCTACATGAAACCTGTCTAACACGAGCTACTTACAGTATTGTATTCAGTGTGAGAAAACATGTCGATTCGAGTCTGTATTAATAATTGGATTTTTGCAAATATTTGACCAGATTAAGGAATATGAATATTGACTGCCCATCAGCAGGGTAGTTGCTTGCTGGAGGTATTCTATTAAAGTTGTCTGTTTATTTGTGGCCGTCCAATATGGTGGTCGTTGGCCTCTTTGGTAAAGTTTCTACTGTGCATAAAATTTAGCAAATATTTACCATGCCAAAACCACACACATGTACAAATACATGTACATATTTGTTATATGATTTTAATATGCGTGAAACCACCTGCACACGTTTCAGACTTGTTTATTCCCATTGCTGCTAGTCATACAATGTATAACTGTCTCGAGTATTACAATTGTACATGTATATGACAAGTTATGTCAAGTTACAGGTTGTTGTTACCATACGTGAGTTGAATTAAAACGATGTAATTGTTTATGCCACATGCATTTTTTTCAACTTGTGTATTTTTCCAAGGCATCGACAACTGTTACAGACACAATTAGCATGCACACTTGGAAACATTAAAGTATACATGTATACATCCTGAAAAACTTGGGGAAATTGAATTGTATCCGGCAATTTTTCAGCAGCACCTTGTGTGTTTTGATTGTCCAAAATAATTCCACTACATGTGTTTCCAATAATGTATTTTCATTATGAAAATATTTAACTATTGTTTTTTAGATTTAATTATATTTTTCCCTTTGAAAATAAATGAGCAGTTTAGTTTTGGCGAGGTTATACCAGAAAAAAGGAAAAAGGAAATAAACAAAAACAAACAGATAAACCAGAAAATATAAAAAGGATAAATTTCGCAAGCTAGAACAAGTGACATCACCATATATAAAAATTCTTGCACACCAGACAAGTAGACGTCGTAGACTTGAAATACACATACACGTATGTTTCTTGTGCACATTTGGAGCAGTAGGTTCAAAATGTAGTTCGGCACAAGAATGTTTTAAACAGATTGTTTAAAAAGCAAGGCTATTTATGCTGAACATATTCTATTGTTGTATTGTGACATCGGGAATTGTTACATCGTACTAATTGGAGATGTAAACTGTTATTTGAGTTTACTTGTTGGAACATTGTGTGTGAACAAGTGTTGTTGTTGTACATTAATTATGAACGGATTTTGTTTTCTCTTTTTTACAGGGAAAAAGCCCTGGCAGCCACTGGGAACCGGGGAGTCCAATTAGCAGCCGATTGGTAAGTTTCCCAGGCTTCACTCTCTCAGGCAGTCAGACATATCACCAATCGATATGTGGTAACATGCACGAGGTTGTTAGGGTACATGTAATTTCGACAACATAATTGCGGCACTTTACTGATACTAATGGCCCAGCACAGCATGGGAGACGTAGTTGTTGCATGACCAATCAAATAAAACATTGACCTTTTTGAAGCTAACACAGTGTTTTTTCTCGAAAATGTTTGACGCCATGGATTGTTGGAAGTTTATGAGCAGAACTTCATGTAAAACTTATCTTGGCCTGTTAGCTTGTCTTATTGGTTATTGTTGATACTCATACATTCTGCATGCCCAAGTTTACATTTTGTGAATATAAATGCCGGTTTGAATTACGCAGTCAAAATTTGTTTTTAATGATGTTTCATATTGTCGTTGCAGGCTTTTGGCCCATGTAAATGACCCCACACTGGACGCGGGATTGCCGCGGGAGTACGTCGTCTACCTCTGCCCTATCGGCAACCTCTTGGACCAACTGGAAAACTTTTGGATGCAGTCACTCTTGCGCTGTGGTCACAACGGAGCTCATAATCAACTGCCTCACATCACGCTGTGTTCCTTCTTTAAGGTAAGTCAGTGACCCCGGGCTCTAAGTTTGACCTTGAAATAGTTTGGGTGCCATGGCTTCATGGCAACATTTATTAATTGGTTGTTTGCAGATTCACGCTTAAAAACTGAACGCATTTTAAAATTAAATTTTTGAAATAGCACAGGGAAAACTTGTACACCCATGTTGCACTTTAAAAGTGTACAATTTAGAAAGTTTGCTATATTTACGAACAAATTTCCTCACTCAAGCCTGATAACATGTCACGTGATTCCGATGTGTGCTCCTATAAGGTGAAGAAAATTCTCCGTAATTGGTCAATTGACACTGAAGTTTCCAGTATGTCATCAAAAATCATCTCCTCGAGTTACATGACAGCTCTTGTTGACCACATTGCTTTTTCCTAAGTCAGCATGTTTTTCCACCCTTGTGTACGGAACCCCTTTATGTCGGACAAGTTATGTGATCTAATTGCAACTGAAATTAGCTAGTGTGGTCACGCATGTTTTCTCCGACATAAAGGGGTTCTCTCGATATGTTCGTTGGAAAAGCATATTGACTTATGAAAAGCAAGTAACGCAATTTGAGCTGTCATGTACATGTAAATCAATAAATTTTATCACATGCTAGAAATTTCACTGTCAGTTGTCGGATAACATAGACTTTTTTCACAAAGCCCCATTTCTGCCCATTTGGTTAAATAAGTTGTCCGACTGAGAGGGTTTTCCTTATTTGTAGTGCATAAGGCACTGTCCTACTTTCGAGTTATGGTGTTTCCTTCTTGAAGGGGTTGCCCCTAATATCATTTCTATGGCACATGTTCGGTACGGAGAAAAGCTGTCCAATTTATAGAGGTGGTCATCTGGTGCAATTTCTCTGTATTGTCGTTTGCAGGCGCCGGACGATGCCATACCTCACCTCACACAGACACTGAGGAACCTGGTGGAACAGTTCCAGCAGGAGCTACCCGAGAAGCTGACCCTTGACCTGTACACCTCGTCCAACTTTTTGGGGCTCTTTGTGGCCGATGACGAGGCTGAGGTCCTGAAGAAGCTCACGGTGCAGTTCGCAAAGGAGGCGTCCAAATACGGTGAGTCTCGGTCGGTCTTTGGCCTAATAAGGGCTTCCGAACACTTATAGGACACTACTTTGGACGCATCTGGAGTAGACATGGTGGATCTCAATTAACATAAATGCCCTTTTGAAATTGAAAAATTTTCAGTTCCTTCCTGAAACTTTCATTTCAAATTTTCAACCAGTTATGGGATCTGAGTCAGTTGCCAAATTTTGCACGTTTTAGACCGTGTCCTTACCACGAGCCGTTTCCCAGAAAAAGTTCGGTATAAACAGGAAACCGAGGGATCAACTGTAGATGCTGGAGCTCGAAGCATGCTGTAACTGCGTGCCATGTTTTTATGGCTCATTTACGGACCCTAAAATGCCGCTGCCATAATCCATGTCCCGCACCGCAATAACTTTTACGCCAATTCCTGGAAATCAGCTTATGAATGAGTAAGCGGCTCGTACACGTGCACGCTGGTGCGATATCGATTTTTGCTCGATTAACGTAGCAGTACTCGGTTCACATGTCCTTAGCACGTATTTTTGGATTGCGAAGGCAGTGGCTGCCTCTGGTGAGCAGGCGTCGATACGGTTAGCTTGCGACGCGAAATATTCCGAGTTTTTCGAGAAAATAAGTCTTATAAAACAGACTTTTGCTAATATCCATCATAAATCTTCCAGTTTTCCCACACAAAAAAGTCCATCTATGATGTTCTTGTCATTATTGGGTTTTTTAAATTGCGTTTGTACAACATTGTAAATTTTTTGTCAAAACTGTTTCAAGATTCAGGTGTTACAAATTTAGAAAAAAACCTGGATGACGTTTTAAAAATGATATTGAGAAGAACATTAAGGGTGAATTTTTGTTGGTCAACTCTACCATGTTAGCATGTATATTAGGAAACAATTTGTACTAAAATGTCCCGTTTTACAAAAAAATGTCATATCTGATGTTCTTGTCAATATTAGTTTTTAAATTTCTTAAGACTAATCCGGATTTTTCAAAAACGCTTTTGCTGAAATTAAAAATACAGTATATATTGGCATGAACAATACTCATGTATTCACATGAGACATATTTATATTAACAAACAATTTTTTCTTCAATTTATTCTTCTGAAATTCAACGTGTATGATCATGATCATGTTTCCCAAAAAAACGTTCAAAAAATGTTGTTGTCAATATTGTTCTTTTATTTCCTAAGAAAAGTTGTTTTTCAACAACTTTTTTACCAGTTTAAAAAAAAAAAACTTTTCTACTTCTGTTGTTTGGACTTTTCGTAAGAAATTATTGACTGATAATGACAAGAACATCACAGGTGATTTTTTGGGTAGCCTGACCACAAATTAAACAATCTTTTTTTCTGATGATTATTAGCAAACAATTTTTTATCTGTAATATTTTTTGTTCTAAAATTCGTTCCTTTCAGCTAACAGCCATTTGCACACGTATTTCCAGTAAGTTTTGATTTGATTAGCTCCAGTGATAGCCTTCAACAGCGTTATGTGGCAACAAAACACCTTGTGCGTCATACATTTGTAGTGGTTTGAAGTACAAGGTGTCACAGAAGTTATGTTTTCCAAATGAAAGGGGTTGCAACACTCATGAAATCAGTCAAAAATATCCCGAAACAGCTAATTTCCGAGTTACTGAGACCCTTTTCCCTGGAACCCACATGCATAGACATCCAGTCAAATATTCGGCTTCTAAGACCGTTCCAACGCCCCCGGCCGGTGCACATTTCCAGTCTCATTTCTCTGAATCCCTTTCGCTTTCTCCTAGTGAGTCCTCCTGATTGGGAATTAGCCGAAGCGAGCTCGGCGTGCTTTACCTGGTGCGCGGCGACCCAGTCCGGCACGCTGCGCAAACTAACGCGGCACCACGCATACAAACGTAAGATCCCTTTTTGACTCCCCTACCAGACTGACACTCGAAGCATGCGAACCGGATGCCCTAACCCGAAGTTGTCTGTTGCCTTCCAACGAGCTGTGACACGAAGTTCGGTTGCGCCGAGTTCTACGTCAGCCCGCTACCTCGCTAAAGTCCCGTATATTAAATCGTTACAGCCGTTGCTGCCGAACCGCCGAGCAAGGCCCTGCACCTGACCCTGGCCTACCAGTTTCCCACTGAGCAGTACAACACGCTCAACGAACTCGCCCGGAGCGTTCACACGGACGCCATCGCTGGGTGGGAGCTGCGGTTGTACTCCAGGGATCCGAGGATTGCTGGAAATGAGGTAAAGGAACCCCAATGTGCCTCAAATAACTAGTTTTTTTTCAAAGTCACAAAATTGCATTTATCGGTTATCTACAGGTACATAAGGTAATCTACTCGCATGTCCCGCAAGATAACGACGAGCTCGAGCTTCTGATAGGCGACTTCGTGTACGTCAACAGCGAGCAGTTGAGCAACAGCACCGACGGCTGGGTGGAAGGCACGTCCTGGCTGAGCGGGAACAGTGGCTACTTGCCCAAGAATTATATCGAAAAGACAGCCGAGTCGGACGCTTGGACTCTGCACAGGTGAGTTGCTATTTTGGTTGAGCACGTCTTGGGAAACCCACGTGTGCATGAAAACTTCAAAATGTTCTCCTACCCAAAAATATTATGCAACAGTAAATAATCTCCAGCCTACATCTCGAGCATAATTTCATTAAGATAGTTTAGATAATGATCTCAACTATCTTAGAGCACTGTCAACTGCCAAGTAAACTTTTTGGGAGCAATCTCAAGCTATCAAGGCTATCTGAGATCACTCAACTAAACTACCTGACACTCCCAAGTCCTGAGAGCACTAAACTCTCAACTATCTAAGAGCTTTGTGAACTCAACTTTAATTACGGGAGAGATCTCAACTATCTGAGTATGCAATTTCTGAGAGCACCCAACTCAATTACCAGAGAGAGCACTCGGCTGTCAACCCAATCATCTGAGTTTATGGTAGCACTCTCAGCTGCCAATTCTCATAAATATCTTCGGAAATATCCGCATGCAACTTCTGAGAGCTAGTACTCAACTGAACTATCAGAGAGAGCACTCGACTGTCAACTGAAATCTTTGAGAGTACTCAGTTTAGTTGGCTGACAGCACTAAACTCAACTATTTGAAAGCATAGTTGACTCGATATTCTGGGAGCAGTTTCAACTGTCAGCTCAATAATCTGAGAGCACTCTCAACTGTTAACTCAATTACCTGAGAGTGCCTCTAGAAAGTTCAATTGGCTGTTGAAAGTGCTCTCAGTGTGAGAGCACTCAACTCTCAACTGAAAATGATGAAGTAGTTGCACGTCAAAATAATTACTATAAAATATGACCTTTCTATTTTAGGGCCATATTATTAAACAAGGGACCAATATCGGACGACCCCAGCGGCTCCCACCCGACACGCCGGCACCCCCTGAATCTCCTGAAGACAGTCACCACCACAGGTAACAGTCCAGCCTCACCCACATCCCCAGAGCTCAAATCGGCCACGAAGCAAGTCAACGGATCTGGCAGCCGCGGAGGGTCAGAAGAGGCCCGTACGTCCATCTACGAGAACGTTGATTTCCTGAATCTCAAGGTGGATAGAGGATAAGTAACCGATTGTACCGAATTTGAACCTTTTGAACTGATGGACGCTGTCCTCCACAGCCTATGTCTAAGTCAGTCGCCCCGGAGGCAGAACCTCCCAAGCCCAGGAACTTGATCGTCATTCGGCACGGCGAGCGTGTTGATTTCACTTTCGGCGCTTGGATACCTTTCTGCTTCGACGAAAAAGGTATTGGAGATGTAACAGGGTTCCCCCAGACCTGGAAAACCTGGAAAAGTCAGGGAAGTTGAAAAGGCCTGGAATAGTCAGGATAAAGTCAGGGAAGATTGATTTATTTTTAAAAAAAGTCAAGGAGGAAATTCAACAAATCTCTTGACACAGAAGTCAAGTTTAGTGGCTTCATTCAGGGAATTCCCCATTTCCACCGTTGACACCTTTGAACTTAACTTGGGTTAATGGACTAGACCCCCTACCACATGGTACTAAAAATACTGACAGTAGGGTACTGAGTTGAATTGAATTGAATTGACATAAGCTTAATCTGCCGAACAACAACCAGATGTTTAAAAAACCTTCTTTGACAAGAATTTGGAAACCTTTGCTTGTTTTCATCTGCTGATTGTAAGGAGAATAACCGGACAAAAAAAATGTAATGTTTTTTTTGTCTATGAATTGAAGCAAGCTGTGGAAGAGGCCAATATGAAATTATAAAGTTAAAAAAAATGGTTGGAATTTGAAGTGTTTTGGCTAAAATGTGTGCTGTATTGCTGGTTTCTGATTAAAATTTGTGTTATTACCTCATGTTTATAAAAATTAAGTAGAAATGTGGCATTTTTCACTTTGACATGTGTCATATTTTTGCATTTTTAATGATCAGGGAATTTTTTTAATTTGGAAAAGTCAGGGAAGTTGAAAATATGATTTCTGGGAACTCTGATACATTATTTTCTGTTGTCACATTGAGTTGTAAAGTCGTACTCTTATGGTCACTGGAAAACTTTGAGAAATTAAACATTAATTTTTTTCTGGTAGGGGAATACGTCCGAAAAGACCTGAACATGCCGATGGCGGTACCGCCAAGAAAGGGTGGGCCGCAGGATTTTTACTATGATTCTCCTCTGACTGAAATTGGGCTGCGGCAAGCGTCTCTAACAGGCGAGTTGGACAGGAATAGTTAGATAACTGACTCGGTAAAATTCTGCTGAAGTTATTTATCAACTCTTTACTTTTATCTTGTTCCAGGTGAAGCCTTCAAGGAGAAGGGAATCTCGTTTGACCATGTTTACTGCTCGCCTTCCTTCCGCTGCGTTCAGACATGTACCAACATCTTGAAAGGTGAGGATATTTTTATGTGGAAATTTAGGCTGTGCTATAGTATTGTTCCTGATTCAAAAGCTATTTTTTTTTTCGGCTCTACTCCTTTGGATATATTTCTACGTCTAGGACAGATGCCATTCTTGTTTACTAGACAAGTATGGTTGGAATATAAACAAATTTGTGCACGTTTGGGGCAGGCATATCCATAATCTTTAGTGACATCTGAAGAGGTCGCGCAACTCATTCAGTCCAATTATGGCGTCACGATTTTATTTTATTGAAATTGCCATGTTCTGTCTTGGACATTAAAATTGTCTCGTCAACTTTATTTCTCGACCAGTTTTGGTAAAGTTCACTCGAGGTGCAAACATGTACTACAGAGTTTGGCATCGTCATTTTTTGAAAATAAATCCTTTTCCCAAGTCTGAAGCCTATCAAAATCGTTTTCTCACTCCCAAAATTAGTAGATAATCTTATTTCATTAAAAGCCTTCGAGCCGTTTTCGAGATCCCGGAAATAAATAAATATGATGTATAAATAATATACATGACTTGCTTGTATGGGTGTATAAGATTCGTCTGAAAACTCTCTTCACAATGCATATTGTAGTTGGATCTTGTAACATTTTCCCTTAAAATCACCCGTCATTATCTTCGTATACAATGCATCCTCTGAAGTCTTCAATTCTGAAGGACAGTAAGGCGCTCTAATCAATTTGTAAGTCTCATTTTGTGTCATTGGTTATCCAGGAGTCGGATTGGAGACGCTTCCAATCAACATCGAGCCGGGTATCTTCGAGTGGCTGGCTTGGTACCAGGAGGCGATGCCCGTATGGATGACCACGCAGGAGTTGACCGACTGGGGTTTCAACATCGCGCCACATTACAAACCGCTGATCTCGGCTGAGGAGCTGCACGACTGCCACGAGTCAAGTGAACAGTACTACATGCGCAGCTACTATGTGTCGCAGAGCGTGCTCAAGGCGACTGCAGAAACTGGTAAAGTCTAGCTGGATGATGCCATGTTTAGCATTTTTAAACTTTCAGTCAAATATTTCCAAATGTGCTTGCTCTTGCCAAAATGACCACCCAGTTTCTAATCCAGGTTACCCCAAACCTGGAAAACCTAGAAATGTCAGGGAAGTTGGAAGGGTCTGGAAAAGTTAGGGAAATTTAACAAATTTCTTGACACAGCAGTCAAGAAATGAAGCATGGTCGGCCCACCTTGACTTGGATGCCACCAAGTCATAGTGGCTTCATTCAGGGAATTTTCCATTCTATTGACATAATCTGTCTTACAACAGCCATATCTCACAAAACCCTAAATCTCTGAAAAGAATTTGGAAACCTTTGCTTTTTTTTTTGCTGATTGCAAGAAGAATTACATGACAGAGAAAAATTTAGATGATTTTTATGTCTCGGTAAATTTTTTTATTTTTATTAACTCGAGCTATCAATTGAAGCGAGCAGTTCTGTAGAAGAGATCAGTAATGAAATTGTAAATTTGAAAAACTAATTAAAATTAAAGTTTTTTATTAAAATCTGAGCTCTAATGCTGGTTCCTTATTAAAATTTGTGTTCCCCTAATGTCTATAATCAATGGAATCAATGGATATAGCATTTTTTACATTGCTGTGTGCCGTATTTTTGTATTTTTAATGGCAGGGATATTTTTATAAACCTGGAAAAATCAGGGAAAAGTCAGGAAAGTTGAAAATTGAATTTCTGGACAATAATGTTAATGCCGGAATTCTCCATTTTCAGGCGGAAATGTGTTGATCGTGGGCCACGCGGCCACCCTGGACACTTGCACCCGCCAACTATGCGGCGCCAAGCCCCGCACTGCCTCGGAGCTATCCCGACTCGTCCACAAGATTCCCTACTGCAGCGTGTCCATGGCCGAAGAGGTCCCAAGTGCCGGAACGTGGAATTTGATCTCGCCGCCGTTTCCTGGAATCATGCATTCTGGCAATACCCGCTACGATTGGAAGGTGCTGCAGAATTAGGCCGCCCCAATCGGCTCTCGGCGAACGCAATACCAAGAACGTGCTTCCTGTAGCTTTCGCTAGCTAGATGGCACTGCCAAACTCGCATTTTTATCAACCCACCGAAACGCCGTGAAGACCAGCTCGACAATTTGGTGCATTGGTGTGCAAGATAGCATGCTTAGGCCCTAAGCAATGGCCCGCTAGGTGATTTAGTCAAAAAGAAACATTTTGCCATGGTTTTTCTTAATGAGCTGGCCTTGGTCGTAGTTTTTTCCATTCCGAATAGTCCACAGTTTACGGAAATTACCAGTATCTATTATATCGATCTATTCCTTTTTTCTTGCGTACTTTTCATATCTTACATAATTATCCCGTTGTCTAAAACTCCTCTTTTTTACAATCACATCGTCAAAAGATATCTGCGTTTTTAAGCATTTACGCAACTTCCTCAAAATAATTGAATTAATATCAGTATTTTAGATATTCTATTAGATCTTTGTTTTTCAAACGAACGATATCATTTCTCATATTCAAATTTGCATGGTTTCCTTTTCGGTCTTTCGGAAAATAACCACCCACATTTTTATGAAAAAATGGGTTGGGAATGATTTTGACATTTATTTTCTCAAAAAAAATGCACATACACCCTTAAAAACGTTGAATGAAACGTTACGTTTTCAAGATTTTATTCCAAAGAAATAGGCTGTTAGTACTTTTTTAAGAAATGGTTCCCCACTCATCCTGTTCATTTGCTCCCTTTTCGAGAAAGTATTTTTATCATAAAAATCGACGTTTCAGAAACTGGAGGAAACGTCGAATGAAATGATGTTTCCAATGGTTTATTTTTTTAACATAAGCAGACTTTCGGTATTTTTTTGGCAATATTTTCCCATCCTTCCTGTTCGTTTTTTCTTATTTCCGAACAAAAATTCTGAAATAATCAGACCTTTAGTATTTGTAATGTTTTCCAACTTTTCCTGTTCGTTTTCTCCCTTTACAAGAAAATCTATGTTTATCAATAACCATAATTTTACCATAAGGTCCTTGGTACATTGTATAGTCAATACGTGTCCTAATGATGTGACGTCTAATTGCGCGAATTTTTAAAATTTTTGCACTTCAGGCACTAAAGTTAAGTTGCAAATGTTTAGCGGCCAAGTCTTTTCTCGGCCATGGCAGAATGATATGTTTTTTCTCAGTTTTTGCATTTTAGAACGTCGTGTATATAATGTTCATGGCGTAAAGAATTCTGAAAGGATGTATTCATAAAGACTAAAGAACCCGGGAGATGGGGTCAGGAGCAAGACCCTAATGCAGCGCAAAAGATATCAAAGAATGTCCAGTACAAAAAAGATGAAGCTTCATCAGCGATATATCAATGTTGGCAAACATCTAGGATTTTCCGGATTCAGGAAGACCTGAATTGAATCTGGAAGGTTTTGAACATGTCTGGATTGCCAAACTTAGGCGACAGAATTTCTCCGACCTGTCACAAGACAAACAGTCAGCTGAACTTAGGATTATAGCAGTACGATGCTGTGGTGGTCCACCGAATCCGGTTAAGTTATTGGACGTTTCGTGCAATTGTGCCTGGATTGAAGATTGTCAAGCTATGAGGATTTCATCGTAGTCTTCGATGTCGATGTTTCGTATCGAAGGATTATTGCAGAGTTGATATCAGCGAGATCCACCCGAAGGTATATTCATTGCGTGCCTTAGTAGTGTTGACACTGCCAGATATTGGTGCCAATTTGCTGAAAGAATCAGTGTTGACTGTGATTTCAAACTTGACGGCTCTGTTACGGCTACTTAGATTCACTTATCGGATAACACGGATCTAAAGCGTGCTTGTGGCACATCAGCGGTAAAAAATTCCCCAAACCGAGATGCCACTTTTTAAAAAAAAATCAAGAAATCAAACATTCTAGGTGTAATAGACTGAAAAAGAAATCACATACGAAACTTTATAAAATAAATAAATAACAGCACTTATAAGATATAACTTTTCCACAAAATGTTGTTTACAAATTTTCCAAATAACGATTTTTACAAAAAAAAATATTTAGCAAAAACGTTTGACTTTCGCTCAATTTTTGTTTCAAAAATTTATGATAAGCATAGGGTACATGCAGACTTTGTTAGTAGGTTATGCATATAAACCTTTGTCATCTACATTTATTTGGCTTCAAATTTACCCAAGCCACTAAAAGTTCACAACACATATTTACTGAGCTCATTTTAAGGGTTGGAAGTTGGTACTACTATTATGGAGATACTTGGTTGCTTCATGTGAGTGACCCTACGTGTGGACATTAAGTATCTTTCAGGGGGCAGCACCATAGACATCTTCATAAGGTGCAATCTGCAGGGCCCTATGCCACATCAATGTACAAATATTAGTGTACAAGTTACAAATGTATAGATAAAAGAATATGGGCTTGTAGTATGCATGACTTGCCTACACGTGCAATTTTATTTTGTAATCGCTTAGCTATTGCGGTGCTCGGCAATTGACGTGTGCTCAGGGGAGATGGAACGCTTGCCGCATTTCCTTTCACATTTATACGTCTGTCTTGAAAATAAAAGGAGCCTCGAATTTATTTGCCGAACTCAGAGACCATGTACATGTAGATCAACATCGCTCTGGCATTGTTATTATGAAATGTTAAAATATTTACAAAGATATATTTACACCCGCGCTTTATCCGTTGAATATTGTTATTTGTTTGGTTTCTATTTTCCGTGTTTTCACAATAAATACCGTTTTAAAAAGGAAATCTGGGTGCTATCGGCGCAGCATGAAATTGTATTTTGCACGGATTCGTCATGCAAGTTTGGTACGTCCGGTCAGCGACAATGAGTCAAAGTCTGAAATAGCTATATTTGAAAATCCATCATGTGTGATCCAGTGTTGCAAAGAATTTTGGCTACGGAGTGTTTCTTTTCATAACATTCGCATCATTATGACTTTTATGAAAAAATTACAACATTGCTTATCTATTTTTTTACAAATACAGTGGTTCGCCCATTCGAAAATGTGTTGGTAGGTGATAAAAATACTGACGTTATGTAACACATTTTTTTGAAAAAAGAAATTGTTTCTAAAATTATAGGTTTAAACCTTCAAATTCAACGTTACTTTACGAAAAATTTATAATTTTAAAAATTAGGAAAGCCGGAGACGAAATTTTTGCAAAAACATGATCAAATGGCAGGTTTAAAACCAAATTCTATAACAATAAATGATTCAGTAATTTTTATAATAAAGAAAAAAAACCGCAAGTGTTTTCCAGAAATAATATGTATAATTTCCCTCAAATGTTTCAAAAAAAAAAAAAATGATGGTACTACGTAGTACCATTATACATGTATATACATAACATATGTATACTGTATATTTGCCCTGCAGCCAGCTCCGCCATTTTCTGAAAGTAGTCTTCTCCTAATGGCTGATATACTAGCAGTGATTGCCTGCGATCAGGGGCAAATAAAATAAATTTAATTTAAAATGTTAAAAATTAAATTTTTGATTTCCTCCCCCTACCCTCCCTTAACATCCTAAAAAAATCCTGGGTGCGTCACTGCCGGTACATGTAAGATAAATTTATGTTTATTGCATATTTTTATACGTACAAATACTGATATGAAATTCAATTTTTTTCCAACATTTGCATAAACTTGCATATTTTTTGATGTGAACTTGTCAAATCTTTGTTAGAAAACCACATGTAGATCATCAATAACGACAAATGCGGTATTCGACTATTTTTCAAAAATTATCCCAGCAAATAATATCCTGGGGAAAAAGTGTAGTATATTACGGTAACTCTTCGGAATAAGCCGACAATGGCGGCCAAGCTTTTTTTCTACGGAGCCTGTTACGGATATTTTAGATCAGGTTAGGTTAGGTTAGAACTGGCCCCCCTTTTGACCTAACCTGACCAAACGTAACCTAACCTAACCTAACCAATTTCCAAATCTAAAACTATCCGTAACAGGCTCCGTAGGAAAAAAGCTTGGCTGCCATTGTCGGCTTATTCCGAAGAGTTACCTATATTACATTCAAATACATTCTGCAGTGAAACTGCATTCATTCTGCACTTTTACACGGAATATGGCAAAATATTTAACAAAATATGACAGTTCTTCTGCCGTAAAAGTGCATTATAACTGCATTACAGTAATGTAGAACTACTGCAGTATTTGACAATTCACTGTAAAAGATATGATATTTTATAGCAGTTAGCAGTTTTCTGCCGTAAATGGCACATTTCTCGGTTGGATGGTGAAAAAATGCCACTTTATTCGAATATTATGCCTGAAATTTTTTGCTGGGACAGCCAACAGGGGAAAAAGCTTCTCATCGGGTCATCCATAAATCTCGAGCACAGTCCATGCCCTGCTAAAGCCTCGTTGAATCTGGCGCGCATCTTGACGTCATATCCGGACGACCCTCGCGGCGATGCATGCAGACGAGTGAGCAGACGCTTTGCCCTTGTCTCCCAATGCCCGTGTCGCGTCCCCCGGCGCTCGCTGAGGATGGCCCACGATATCCAGGTGGGGGATCTGTTCCCCTCGTTCCAGCAGCTGAAGGAGCGGATCACGCTGTTCGAAAACGAGAACAAGGTGAGGTTTTACATCCGCGACGGACGCACGCTGAACGTGGCCCAGCGGAGGCGCACGCAGCGGAAGGACGTGTTCATCAACCCCGATGTCAAGTACTACCAGCTCAAGTACTGCTGCATCCACGGGGGGATGAAGTTCAAGAAGAGGAAGGACAGCACTGGAGAGCGGCAGACCAGGTGCGAACAGCGTCGTTTTTCAACAAAAATTGTCCGAAAACTGTACGAACCCGAACAGAATTTGACGATGGATTGCAGCGCCCCTGGCGGCGGCATTCGGCTCACTAGCGGCTTGGAGCCTAAAGTGACCTACGGCGCTCTAGAGCAGGGCGGCAAATTTGAAGGGACATTCGTAAATCGGGGTTCCTCCAGACCTGGAAATGTCAGGGAAGATTGATATATTTTTAAAAAGTCAGGGAAATTTAACAAATCTCTTTGTTAATTTGTGTGTCGAGAAATGACACACTTTGTCAGCCCAGCATGAAGTGAATGCCACTGAATGGGTTTCATTGAGGGAATTCCCCATTTTTACAGTCGACAATCTGTCAAACTACAGCCAGATCTGAAAAATAGCTTCTCGGATAAACATTCGGAAAGCATTGCTTTTTATTTCTGCTGATTGTAATATGAAGAACCTGACAAAGAAGAAATGTAGAAAAAATTTAGAGTAAGGTTCATGTCTCGGTAATTTTTTATCATTTTTAATCAATTAAAGCGACTCGAGCAATTCTATGGAAGAGATCAATAATGAAGTTGCAAATTTGAAAAAAACACATCTAAATTTGAAGTCTTATGTTAAACAGTGAACTCTATCGCTATAGTCAAACCAAAAAGTGATGGAACTGGGTCAAATGTGCCGACCAATAGGTCAAATCACGTGTTGGCACGAATTTTCACCGACTGAAGAACATGGAAGCGCTAATCGACAAGCCACATCTCTCTGATTGGCTGTCCTTCAGTTCCATCACTTCTTGGTTCTACTATAGTTCCTTATTGAAATCTGTGTCCACCCCTATGTTCATATATTAAACAATGAACAATAAGTATAGCATTTGATTCATTGGCATCTGTCATATTTTCGCATTTTCAATGGCTAGGGAAATTTGTTTAAGCCTGGGATAGTCAGAGAAAAGTCAGGAAAGTTGAAAATTGAATTTCTGGGAGAACCCTGTAGCCCTGCCTTTGTTTGACCTAACTGTTCTGTGTTAGAGCGACACCTCTCCCATAGGTTATACCGGTTGGGATAGACTGTGGCCGAGCATGCATACAGCGGCTACGATTGCATTATTGGAAAGTTTAATCATGGTTCAATTTATGTTTAATGCGTATTTTGATGGTTATTTTTGATAGGAAGGGCTGGGTTAGGTAAAAAAAAACGTTAAAGGTTGTCAGTGGGTGTAATCCATCAACCCAATTTAATCGGCAAATATCACCGCTTTACGGTGGTAACCATCATCAGTGTTGACCTGACATTGATCTAGATCTTCAAAAAATATGATATACATGTATGTTCGGAATAAATCAACCAGGAAAATACTAGAAAGTTCAGCGATAAAGTTCCATGCAATGCCAACCAACGGTATGTTTTTTTGTTCCAGCACCTTCAAGCAAGGCTGCAAGGCCTCCATCTCTCTGAAGATGACGGAGGACGGCCAGCATCTGTGCGTGAGCAGCATCGACAAGGAACACAACCACGAGGTGTCGGACGTGCTGTACAAGCGGCTGCCCCGGCACCGCAAGCTGACCGCCGACGCCAAGAGCAAGGCTGCCGAGCTGCTGGGGCTGGGCGCCAACAAGAAGCTGGTGCGCGACAAGATTTCGGAGGAGACCGGGATCCTGGTGACGGCGAAGGCCCTATCAGACATCGTGGCCGGCCAGCGGCGGGTCTCCATCAAGACCCAGGACCTGCTGGAGGTGGTGCGTACCCTGGAGGGCAAGTACCGGGCCTCGGTGCGTGTGGCGGCTGACGAGGACATGAACCTGCGCGGCCTGTTTATCCAGGATGCAGAGATGCGCAAGTGCTACAACGCCTACCCCGAGTTCGTGTGCGCCGACTCTACCTTCAAGCTGGTGGATATCAAGGTGCCCGTCTACGTGCTTATGGTGGAGGACTCAAACGGGCAGAGCGAGGTGGCGGCCGTGGGCCTGCTGGTCAGCGAGGACGAGGACACGCTCAACTGGTTCGTGGAGACCTTCAAGCAGCTGAACCCAGACCCGAGCCGCACGCGGGCCATCATGACGGACAAGGGCGTCATGGAGCGGACCGTGTTCAAGCGCAACTTCCCCAACGCGGCGCTGTTCATCTGCGCTTTCCACACACTGCGGGCCTTCCGCCGCGAGGTGGCCTATGACAAGTTCGGCATCACGCCGGCAGAACAGACCTACTATCGGGAGGTGCTGCAGAAGATGACCTTCGCCAAGACGCAGGACGAGTACAACGAGCTGTACCGGCACCTGCAGGAGACGGCCACAGCCCCGGTGCTGGACTACTTCCACCAGAACTGGCACCCCATCCGCGAGGAGTGGACCATGGGCATGAAGTTCAGCACGGGCAGCTTCCTGGACAGCACCAACCACCGGGTGGAGGCGTTCAATGCCAAGATCAAGTCCATCGTGGGCGCCTACTCCACCCTGGAGACCTTCGTGGACAACCTGTACCTGGTGCTGGCCAGCCTGCGGAGGGAGCGCGACCGCGAGGCCGCCCTCATGGTGCAGAAGATCCCCACGAACCCACACGCCCCCGGCTCGGCTGAGGCGGCATACCTCCGGCACCTCACGCAGTACGCGTTCAAGCACGTGGCCGCGGAGCTGGCCGTGGTGGCCGAGGTGCCACTGCCCACGGAGGACGGCAACGATTTCGTCTTCGAGACCTCGGAGGGCAGCAGGCTGGCCAACGCCGTGGCCTGCCAGTGTACGTTCTACATGAGCATGCGACTGCCCTGCCGGCACATGTTCGTGGTGCGCGAGAAGATGGCCCTCGATGCATTCGACGCGGGCTTGTGCGACGAGCGGTGGAGCCGCAGGTTCTACAGGCAGACTCAGCGCATTTTCCAGAGCGCGGCAGACGACGCCGTGCTGGCGCCCCAGCCGGAGCTCTCCAAGCTCGACAGGTTTAAGACGGCGTCCGAACTCACCAGCAGGCTGACCAGCGTCGTGGCCGAGGCCTCGGGCGCGCACTTCGAGAGGAGGATGAACTTCTTGCGGGGCATCTTGAAGGCCTGGGAAGCCGGCAAGGACCTCGGCAACGACATCAGCGACGCCGAGAGTTGATGGCGGGTTTACATGGGCTACGAAGTCAAGTTCAATTTTTATTTCAGGCATTAACTTTTTTTGACATCCCTCAAAATGACGACTAAAAGGATGACCGTGTGAAATCTAAATGTTAGGAAGCAAACTCGAGGTACCGTATCAAGTGCGAGTGTGAACTTTCTGGTTCGTAAATTGCGGAATAGAAAGAAAATATGGCGAATGAATTTCAAATTAATGTCAGCGTAACGGCTGTTCAAAATGTTCGTAAATAAGACGAAAATTGGTAAAACCTATAGTTGGCATTCAGAAATTTCTCCTGAAAGTTGGTGGTATTCCACTCGTGTCGAGGTGCATTCATCAGTTCAGGGAAGGACATTCAATTTCCTTACGGATGATATGAATTAGGATTTGATATTTTGCAAATGATATTTAATTATAGTCCTTTCAACTAAAGAATAGTAGTGCGGGAATTGAAATGGCCCAACAGATTGCATGAACTTGTTTGCGATTATTCTTGCCAGGCTATTTCCACCAATCATGACAGCCATTCGTATTGCCTTCACATGCTTTCCTCGATGCTGGAGGACCTAATCAATAAGCTGATTCGCTTTCATTGGTTATGGTTATGGCTCACTTTCATTCTTTAGCTGAACGGATTGTAGTATGGTAATTAAATTCGCTTCTACCAGTGCTCGATTGACCTATAGATATTCATCCACCTGAAAATCAGTAACTTGATTATAGATTGTAGACCAAATTGAGATGTGTGGTGAAATTGCCAACGTTTATGCCTAGGCTCAAACACTTTACATCTGAATGGCCCTGCCGTATCACTAGTTTGTAATCCACATGATGCATTTTGATATAAAAGCTGTATGCCAATAAAACGTTAAATTATATCACCGTATAATATGTTATTAGGAAATCTTTGTTTTTGCAAGTTTCTAGCATGCATTTTTTTTAAATCAAAGTCCGTGGGAGAGTTACTACATTTGTTTGAGATCTAAACTGCCAAATTTGTATTTTTCGCCTGAATGTTCCATAATTTCCAAACAACAGCATTACAAAATTCCTATCTATATTATTAAAGTCCAACAAAAAGTCCACAAGCATCCCAAACTTCAAGTATTTATTTAGGCAAGTTCCAAACACTTTTTTCCAAATTCGTAAAGACCGCCTTAAATATCGATAACCGAATTGCTGTATCGATGTTGCAGCTCGGCTATCGATGGATTGACGTCATGATGTGACGTCACAACACAAATCCTCAGAATTGACCATGGCAGCTGTGTATGGTGGTTGCTCGTAATTCACCTTCTAATTTCGGACAAAAGTAGGGTTTCTCGAAATTACTGAGACTGGAGTTGCTGGCGTGATCAAAGGTGAGCATAACATTCACTTTTAATTCACCGTTTGCCTTTCTTTGATGATAATCAGCGCGAATTTTGAAGCCATCGGCACGCTTTCGGCGAAATCGAAAGTAGGCCTAAGGGGCTTCCCATGATTCCATTTTGCTGTTGACGCTGAATTTATCGTCATTTGCCACGAATTTGAACGTGTTTCATTTCTCTAGCTATGGTGCCCTACGTTGTTCATTAATAATGATAACATTTCATAGGCGAGGTCACAAAGCGAGTGATGTTGTTATGTTAGCTGTGATGTAAAATCCTTGAACAAACATAATTATTATCGCAAACGCATTTCAACAGTTATACAACTCAAAAACATAACTAAAGGCGGTAATTTGGTAAATCTCTTTGCAGAGATTTTTAGTCATGTGACGTGACTAACCAGGAGCTGCTATGGGGCCTTGCAATTGCAAATACAGTAGAACCTGTCTAACTCAATACTGTGTAAACTTATAACCTCCATAACCTAATATCAGTGGCTGGTCCCGAGCTCGTCCCCATGCTTGATTAATGTCCCTGCCTAATTCAATAACCTGTCTAAACCGATACGTGATGCCCGGTCCCTACAGTATTGACATAGACAGGTTCTACTGTATTGTCATCATGTCCAGGGGGAGGTATTGATCAAATGACTACGTAATGGAAGACAAAATAATTATTTCAGAACATGCCTAAATTTAAAAGAAAAAAATATGAAATGGGCCGACCGCTAACTACGTAATATGTAACATTTGGTTTCCTAACGCTGAATGTTCCACTTTTGGATTTATGACACCTGCACCACAGGTCCTCCATCTCAACCTGTTGCACTTACCTTCGCGGTACTTTTAGGATGCTTGATTTGGGACTCGACAGGGAGGGGGTTTGATTAAGGACCAATAGACGACAGGGATATAATAATCGAGTAATTATTAATTTGCTAACAAATTAGCCTTACGAGGATTTTCAAGTAGGCTAAAGCTTATGTGATCAATGTGCTGTATCAGGTTTTCGGCAATCCCAGGTAGAGCATGCCATCCCCAAGTCCTGTGCTGATTTTTTATAAAGGAGGAGATGTAAAACCCACATGAAGTTGACCTGGTATAAGAGATATCGGTGTAAGGTGGGTTACGCTTGCATGTAAGCTTAGTGAATCGTTATTCCATTTGCAAATTTGCTTCTTCTGCTAATTGAAACTTCTAAAAAGAGTGGTGTCGCTACTGAGTGGGGAAATGCCTTCATCTTGTCAGATGTTTATAATAAACTCTGGACTGAAATATTTCTGTCCAGCCGAAAACAATTGGAATAATATAACATAGCTTGGTGACGCTGTAACAAACTCAGAAATACTGTTTAATTATATACGTATCACCAATTTATTTCGTTTTAAATTTGACTGGTTGGAGCACTAGTAAATTTATTCACCCTATATGACTTGTGTTAGGCTCTAATTTTGGAGACACATTTGGGAGATAATGTGTATTATTCAAACTTAAAGTCTGTGCATTCATGCTTTATTGGTTGATGCAGCGGTGGACTTGAAATGAACTCAATAGCGAGGCTTCAAAATTAGACCTTTCAGACGATTTCTCCAAGTCAAACTCCTGTCTCCCCAGCCAGTTTTTACGTAAATGTCACTGCATTTGTCATTGGGGTATATTGCAATTTGTCTCAAGGACTCTCGGCTTAAGTAATAATTACGTTCTATATGAAGTAAGCAGTTTCGAAAGGGACAGGCCAAGGCAGACAATTATTCTTGTTAGATATTGCGTGCAATCAAGCTGCTAACCCTGAAGATGCTGGCCTCTTTATACTTTTTTTCTGATCGTGCAGATTTCTTTCAAGTCTAACAAGGTTAATGCAGCTTGTAGTTTAATCTGTCACCGGTAAAGTTCTCTGTTTATCTTATGCGTTGTCCATGGTTCCAGCTTTATCAGTATGTTGAGATAACTGATAAGCTCCATCCGCCTCCAACTCTAGCGAGAACGTCTGCCAGCATGTTCGATGGTGTCATTTGGTGGATGAGTATGTATTTTGGATAATTTTTATTACTACATTTAAAAGTTCAGAAGACGAGGTTTCATTTGTATACTGTGAGCACCAAAAGTCTTCATCCAACCCATATTTTCAGATGTTTATAGCTATAAAATAAAAACTACATTAT
>JAQFYZ010000955.1:0-29911 GCA_034695085.1 Cylindroiulus punctatus
TAATATTGGAGAACAGAAAAGAGACCAAGCCGGGATTCGAACCACGAATCTCCCGCTTACAGGGCGGACGTCCTACCCGTTGGACCACTTGGTCTTCCTGGTAGGCATCGAACCTGGATCATCCTGTCTGTTTCTCCGGGTGCCACTCCATCATGGAGCGGCAAATTTTGACTAGATAGACTAGATAGATTAAGTGGAAGCTAAACTGCGAAACGTCACGCCTACCCTATGGGAGGTTTAAGGTCGATCTACATTCTATCTCACTGTTAGTAACATACCATTACATGTACCTGTACATGTATATCACAAATTTGCTTGACTGTCACCAAAATAATCATAAATTTGTTTGAATTTCACCAAAACAATCACAAATTTGCTTGCCATTTAGTAACATAATCACAAATTTGCTTGACATTATGCCCAATTTTCCCGTAAAAATTTCCCTAATTTTTGTAATTTACTCAGTTTCCAAATACAGGGTGTGTGACATTGCCTGGACACACAAGACTTTTTTTTAACGAAATTTAAGAAGTACTGCATTTTTGGAAACCGGAATCAGATAATTCCCAGTTGTCCCGTCCAGGCAAAATTCTGCGAAATTCGGGGCGCGACCCAGCAAAATTCCAGTAATTTCGATTCGCACTTTATTTATATCGTCGGCGCCAACTCGAAAATTATGCAAACCAGTTCACAACGCAAAATATGCAAAACACAAAACACACCACAAAAAAAAAAAAAAAAAAACAAAAAAAAAAAAAAAACTCGGCGACTCCGTGAATTTCCATTTTGCGAAAATTCCCAGAATTTCGAATAAATTTTTCTGAGCCAAAACCAGCTGAAGAAAACCAGCCACGCCACGGATGCAGCGCCCCCTGGTGGCCAGCTGTCAGGGTCGACTCCCCCAAATGTAAATTCCAATATTTATATTTTTTACTTATGCATTTCTTATTTATTTACAATTTTTTGCTCTGAAAATTTCAGCACATATTTCTTCATTTCTGCGTTAATATACTGCAGCGCCCCCGCCATACATCATGCGGCGCCGGGCGGGAGCAGGAGCGCCGTAGATTTATGGCCGCCATATTTCAGCCTGTCGATCCTGACTGCTTAATTTAAATCACATCGGCTCAATCCGAGGCACATTTTCCCAAGCGCCGACAGGCGCAATAATACAAAATGCATTGTTTCCAAGCGGAAAATGTGTCGCGAAATTAAAAAAAAACACTTCGGACATATTTTCCCATGCACCGATCGGGCCATGAGACAAATCCTAACGCTATAATGTGCAGGAAGACAAAACCAAGAGCCCGGCGTGGCCGCCCCCAGGGGGCGCCGTGATTTAAACCGCAATTATCGTCGCCCCCGCCCCCTAGCGGCCGCGCGTGTCGCCGCCATATGCTGCGGCCGATGAAGTCGTCACAATTGGACATCATGGTAAGTCACAATGGCGACTGTGTCCTCCACAACTGTGTCACGCCCCCTACAAGCACACAAAGGGCGCCCCCTATGGGCTGGGAACCCGGCAGGAGGCTCTGCTGTTTGGAGGGGGTGGTGGGGGGCCATGGGGGGTGGGGGGTCAAGGGGGTGGCGAAATAAAAAGCTTTTTAACACCATATTAAAAAGGAAAAATATGGATTTTGAGCATTGTGCCATTGTTGCCACGACGGGTGGCCAGGGGGCGGCATCGTCGAATGGGCCTGGGGGAAACAGGGAGGACCCCGGGAGTGTGTGAAAAATCCGGACACAAAAGGTGACAAAACAAGCGATTCGAGTGGGTTGTGCTCCGAAAGTGCCGGGGGATCGATTCCCGACAATTACACGCTCGTGCAAACATAGAAGGCGGAAGATTACCCCCGATTTTCAACTTCCCTGACTTTTCCAAGTTTTAAAAACATTTCCCTGACCATTTCAAATGTGAACATAATACATATGCCGATGTAAAAAACAGCCTGGAAGCCATTAATGCTAGGCTGATCAAGTGTGTCATTTTCTGACTTCGGTGTCTTAATATTGGCTGAATTTCCCTGACTTTTTCTAAATAAATCAAGCTTCCCTGACTGCTCCAGGTCGTTTCAACTTCCCGGACATTTCCAGGTTTTCCAGGTGTGGGAAACATTGCTAACCAGAATGCATCGCGAAGGACCCGAGTTTACAGGGTCCCCCAGAAATTCAATTTTCAACTAGTTTATTGCTCATCGTTCACTATAAACACGAGGTGAACAAAATATGCAATAAGGAACCAGCAATAGAGCACACATTTGAACGTAAAACTTTAAATTTAGATTACTTTTTCCAAATTTACAACTTTATTATTGATTTCTTCAACAAAATTGCTGGCTTCAATTGATAGATCGAGTTTCTCGACTTCTGTATCAAAATATGTGTTGAATTTCTCTGACTTTTTTTAAAATAGAGCAATCTTCCCTGACTTTTCCCCGATTTTACCAAGTCTTCCCAACTTCCCTGCTTTTTCCATGTCTTTCCAACTTCCCTGACTTTCCACAGATTTTTCCAGGTCTTCCAAACTTCCCTAACTTTTCCATGTCTTTCCAGCTTCCCTCACTTTCCACAGAATTTTCCAGGTCTTCCAAACTTCCCTGACTTTCCCCCGATTTTTCCAAGTCTTTCCAACTTCCCTTACTTTTCCCAGGTCTTTTCAGCTTCCCTGACTTTTCCAGGTTTTCCAGGTCTAAGAGGACCCTGTAATTTTCGGCTCCAAGTTGCAACCCATTTCTCTCATGGTTAGTGCACATGGCGTCCCACAGAGGTCCTCGACTGGCAATAATTCATCGATATGTTTCAAAAAAACAAAAAAGCTCTTTAGGCGTGCGTGCTCGGCGGACAATCGCCATAAATTTGCACCGATGTAAAATGAATAGGAGAAGCGGTTGAAAGCCATTCGTTGCACGCAGGTGAGGTATGCGAGCCGGAGCGCCGTATCTCGTCCAGCCCGCTCCGTATGGGGCAGCGCCGGGGTCAGGGGTCAGGCGAGCGTGTTCGCAAATATGAAAACATTACATTTTGCCACCTGCGGCTTGATTGGTGTTGTTACCAGGGGACTTAGCCCCTCTTTTTTTTTATTTGGCCATTTTGGTATCGTGCTATTACCAGGCGCTCATCAATAACCCACCGATGAACCTGTTTGTTTTCCGGAAAAGTAACGTGCAAATGAGCATCCATTCAAATGTGACGCTTGGAAATTTAAACTGCCCCTGACCAGCGGGCAATCACTGCCAGCCTGCGAGCCCTGAGGAGAAGCTCATCTAGGCGCAACTATTGAAATGCATCACCGAGTGCATGAAAAAGATACGATTTCCCAATTTTTTTTAAATTATCCTCAACCGAAAATCACTGCGTGGCAAATGCACGATATCCCAATTAAGGAGTTTCTAATTAAAGCACGATCGCTCACGACAAGCCGTTAAATTCATTCGGGGATTAACGAGCCGGTTAGAACAACGTGCACAATTTTCGATCGCAACTCCACCCCCATACACGTGTACGTGTATGCATATCATTATACTGGGTTACTCCAGAAATTCAATTTTCAACTTCCCTGACTTTTCCCTGACAATTTCCAGGCATTTCCAACTTCCCTGACTTTTCCAGGTCTGGGAGAACCCTGTTTTAGTGGTTTGTCATTTCTGCACTCCTGTGTCAACAGATTTTTGAAATTTCCCTGACTTTTCCAGGTTTTCCAGGTCTGAGGGAACCCTGTTTTAATGGTTTGTCATGCCTTCACACCTGTCAACACATTTTTTTAATTTCTCTGACTTTTCCATGCATTCCCAACTTCACTGACTTTTCCATGCATTCCCAACTTTCCTGACTTTTCCAGGCCTTTTCAAACTTTTCTGACTTTTCCAGGTTTTCCAGGTCTATGGGAAACCTATTTTAATAGTGTCATTTCTTCACTCCTGTGTCAAGAAATTTTTGAAATTCCCCTGACTTTTACAGGTTTTCCAGGTCTGGGGGAAACCCTGTTTTAATAGTGTGTCATTCCTTCACTCCTGAGTCAACACATTTTTTCAACTTCCCTGACTTTTCCAGCTTTTCCAGGTGTGGGGAACCCCGTTAGCCACCAATGTCCACGGGGCACCTTGAAGCGCGCACTTTCAGTCACTTCGATAACGTCCCTTGTGTCCGCCTTCCGGTCCCACCCTGTCATTGCATTTTTATTTTTCAAAACAAAAAATGGCTGATAATCAGTTTTAACTGCTAATCTGGACCAGCAGGTGAAAATCTGCCGAAGGGCAATGCAGGAAGTGCTTTTTCCCAATTTTATTGGCCCCGATATAAAAAAGTTGACAGCACTGGCATGTTCGACCAGGTCGTCCTGGTCGCTGGGAACTAGCATGTCCTAAAAAATGGCCACTAGTACGTCAGACGAGTTATAGTCAGATTAATCCCCAGTTAACGTCCTGCACGACTTTGTTTCTCCCCATAAAATATGTCAGGAAGCCCAGAAAAAAAAGCCCAGCTACTTGCAAGAATAATTTCGGTTTCGTGGGAAACTGCTTCCGAATGATGTACTACAATCAACTGGAATCCGAGTGTAAGGAGCCGCTAAGGGAAAGATGTCATCACACTCGTACAAATTTTCAACTTTTTTTTTCTTCAAACTGGATTTTTTTTATGTTTTCAGCTCGCCAGGCCTTTCTCCTACAAGTGGTTTTCACCTTCGGCGCCAGGGGGCATCTCGGCGTCCGGCCGGCTGGGAAAATGCATCGGAGCGACATCATTCACAGTCCTGGTTGCTACACATTACTCATCAAAGTTTTTGATATCATTGACTTTTTATGGGAATTGGTGCGGCTGGCTGAGTGAATGTGTGTGGTGTGTGTGGTGTGTGGTTGAGGCTTTAGGGCGCGAGGCTTACAAGGCTAAATGGCGGCTGAACAGCGACAGTATACTGTAAACCGTAAAGGTACAAATGCAGTTTTTGTGGGGTACAAATGTACAATTGCACCCTATTTATCATACACATGTACATGTATGTACCCAAAGGGATAAAACGATTTAAATATGTGTGCCTTCAGGTCCAATATGAACATGGGAACACATGTCAAGGGTACGCGTGCAATCAACATATGTACCCATAGGGTGTGTATACACATGTAGTTTCAAAACATTTGTAACCTTAAGGTTCAACATTTGTACTTCTTCCCTTTAGTGTAGAACAGCGGTGGTTATAAACACGAGAATGTCGCGCAATACGGGCTGGATGACAAGCATGGCGAAGAAACTAGTCGTCCCAAGATAGGAGCGAAAAAAATGGCGTCGTTCAGACCAATAGGATGCCGTTTCCTGTTAGCGATTCATCCATCCGGGTCGCCGCAAACAGCGCCGCTGAGCGGAGGCTGGTGAGAGGGAGGAGCCTAAAGTGGTGCCCACTGCCAGAAAGCGCTTTCGCCAATAAGAGGTCAGCACTGCAGTGGTCGGCCCAGGATCGCACATGAGGCTTATTGGCTCGTTTGTGAGCCCTCTGTAGCACTCCGATCACTGAGGAGGACCAGGGTCTCGCGTGCGGGTTGATTGGCTGGTTCGTGGCTCTTTAGCGTTCAAGGTACCGAGCTCACGGATGATTCTTCCACCACAGCAAGTATGGTTCTGGCAGCCATTTTCCTTTCCCCAACTATCGTAGGTTCTGAATAGCCAGGACGAACCTATCGATAAGACGATTCTCTATGATTGGCTGTCGAAATTTTCGCCGTTATCTTGGGACGACTATAAACAGAATGGACCGGGGCGGTCGTCGCCAATTTCAAAGGGGTACTGCCTCGACATTCGCCCGAGGGCCGTGGAAACCACAAAAACCGCAGCAAAGACGGCCAGACCCGGGAAGCGAACCCCGGATCTCCTGACTGCAGGCCGAGACGTTAACCAAATGACCATACTCCATTATTATTTCGTACTTTTTGTACACATATATTTGTACTACCTTGTAATTTTGTACTTATAATGAATTGGTAGCAAATGGAATTAAGTATATTACTTAACTCTTTGACCTATACAAGTTGTAAATATGAAATTCGGGCCAAGCTATATGATCAATATCGATGCAGGAGTGTTCAAAAAATGCCAATCCACCAACGTCCCTGCATTGCTATGGTTTAGCTCCTTCCCCTTTATGGATGCAATAATGAGGAGTAGAAATCACTACGATCCCTCTCCAGTTTCCACTTTTATGACGTCCTTCAGGGATAATGAACGAATTTGCGTATGCAAAACCTGGCTCTTCTGCCAATAAATGCTACAAATCGTCATAAATCCTTAGAGCACCAATCCATGATTGCAATTCGATATGATACAGTATGCGCATTAGGTTACATCTCCTATGTGGATAATATAACAGATTAGGGGTTCTGCTGAACTTTACTATAGTCGTCTCGGCAAAAGAACGAAAATTTTTACGGCCAATCAGAGAGATCCGGCTTATCGATGTACTGTTTCAGGAGTTTCAGCGGAAAAATGAAAATGGCTGCCTCGCTCGATATGTAATACAGGATGGGCAAATCACAAACAGGAAATTGCATCCTATTGGTCTGAACGACGTACGCCATTTTTTCGTTCTTTTGCTGGGACGACTAGACCATAACGTGTCCTCAGCAGCGACTTTTCAATCCTAATATTCTCGTAGGAAGATGACAAAAGTTCTACTTTAAACAAAGCTCTACTTTAGACCAATCATATCGCAGCATTAAAAAAAATTAAGAAACTTAGGCCAGTGTTGCCAGCTACCACTTTGGCCAATACATGCATCTATTCGTGCACTTTCTTCCCCCTTGGTGGCGCTGCTCATACTTAAGAAAATTACACTTAAGAAAAGTAAGTGATTGGCATGCGGAAAGGGTCGAAAAATTATAAAGGCCAACTTAAGACAAAATTAAGCTGAAAAAATTACAAGTGGACAGGAAGCATTAGAGAAAATTAAGCAAAAAATAATTCCAAAATTAGACAAAAATTACAAGTGGACAAGAAGTATCACATCGAATCAACTTCAATGTCCCGAAGATCATTTTCGGAGGACCTAACCTGGTCGACTTGGACACATCCGGCCCCACCCCTGCACGCCCGCGTTTCCATAAAATGCCCCAGGCCAGGATGGTTGATTTATAGGGCAATATATAGCCCGAACAAGGCAAGAAGGCTTTTAGGGGCACGGTGCGACGAAAGATGTCTGTCTTTAGGGCATCCTCCCCTCGCCCAACCATGGCAATTGTCTTAAGTGCCCCATGAAACGGGCCCAAACACACTCGAAGGACGACAATAAAAAGATCTGGGGCCGATAGCGGAACGGGCTCGTATAATTCGGGCTACCTCACTTTGGCCGCCATGTTTGACCACTAGTCATGGCCTCAGGGGTTAAGGGGGGGTTGGGTTATCAGAATTTAGTGTTTTTCGTTTATGACGTCAATTTCCCATCCAAAAAACGATATGAAGATGTTATAATCGATAACGTATACACATGTAAGCATCGGTATAAAACGATAAAAAGCACCAATCAAGCAATCAAACCGGACACTGAGTGACCACTGGAGTGGACATGGAAAAAAAATGAGGGCATCATGGACAATAATCTAATATTTTCACCAGGACATCAACAATGATCCACTATGACTACATGGCCCGTGGCCCAATAGGACCATTAAGGGCATTAAGGACTTCGAGGGCCGTCCATAAATGGCGTCTAAGGTACATTGAACTCATCCCATTAAAAGTGATTTTTTGCAATTGAATTTTGATAATTTCGGACAGATATGATAATTTCAAATGAAACTAAATGTTTTAACTCAAAGTTTATATTGATAGTAAGTTCCTGCGCTGTATAAAATGAAAAGACATTTCGTTTTTAGAATTTTTCCTGATATTCTTTATTTTGCCAACGACAGTAAATTTGTTATATTCCCTTTCAGATGGCAGGTGCTGCCCTCTACTGCCCATGACGCAAAATAAAAAGGTAAACGTAGAATTATCGTTTTTATCCATATCATATGCATTTCCACAAGTTGTCAAGAGCACATCCCAAAAAACGAGAGTCCCTGTTAATGTTAACAAAAAAAATTATTTTAATATGTTGATCAGGAAAGGAGAAATTGTGTTTCGTAATTTTATGCAGGGTGTCCCCAAAGCCACGACGCACTTTCAATGGATCTTAAAGCTATCCTTGCAACTTGTCCTTAAACAGGGTCCCCCAGACATTCAATTTTCAACTTCCTTGACTTTTCCAGGTTTTCCAGGTCTGGGGGACCCTGCATTATTACATATGCCTAGTGTTTTATTTCTAGGTTATTAAGTAACTGAAATTCACAGATTTTCTCTTGATTCCTAAAAACAGCTTTTTAGATGGAAAAAAACTCTTTGTACTTTTTTACCTATACAGATTCTGTCATAAGTTATTATTTATTGCTCATTATTTGCAACTAATTCATTATTTGTATGAAAAATATTAGCTTTTTCCCCAAACAACTTCAAATATTTGTTTATTTTATATTATTTATTTATAAGACGACCCCCAACATTTTCAAAGAATTTTGAAGAAATAATTTTTCGCATAATCAACTACAATTTCCAAACTAATGAAAGCTATGCCCATTCTTTCTAGCATCAACATTTTTGGATAATAGCACTAAAAAATAATATACAAAAAATTAGTATAAAAAATAGTAACTAAAAACATACTGCAAGAAATTGCAAGAAACTCATGTGATTGATAAACTTTTCAATTTTTGAAAAAAAAACTGTTGGGAACTCCCTAATCTTAAAAAAAGTACAGGATTTATCATGCAAAAAATGGGGGGTGACTGAACACTTGCCCCCCCCCCCTTCCTCATTAACCCCATTGATTGCCAGGGCAACATCAAAAGTCATGGAAACCTAGGAGAAGAGGTGGGTAGGGGGTGATGTCCTAATAGGGGAAAATAAGGGTAAACCCCTTAAATCGATTTGAGGTCGGAGGTCATCCGCCCGATTGCCCCGACCATGGAAACCACCCGTGCTGTGCTCGTTACCGCACGGGACAATTAGGACCAATCAAGGGGCAAATTGGGAAGGGGGAACGATGACGTCACCAGGTCACGTGGATATTCAAACCGGAAGTGGAAATCGCCAGTGGCGCCAATAATACTTTCCTTTACATTATTAGACAATCATAAATTTGCATACAGTAAGTTAGGGTTTGTTGGTCTTAAGTATCTAAGTTTAGGGGACACCTTGTAATTACAGGGTGTCCCACAAGTCCCCCCCTCAGCAAACATGTCTAAAAAGCATTAATTTTTAGAAAACCACAGCCAGATCTGGCCAGATATGATTATGACTTCTCTCTACATCATACTGGTATGCATTTCGTGGCTTTAAACATTGTATCCGCCTATTTAACGCTATTACAGGGTGTCCCCAAGTCCTTTCTCGTAGCAAACACGTCCACAATTTACTTTTTGTCAAAAAACATGGCCATATCTGGTCAGATATAAATTACAGATCAAATACGGCTTCCACCCACATCACGTTGGTATGCTTTTCGTGGTTTTTAAGTTTATTACAATATTGCATTATCGTATTTGAAGCTATTACAGGGTGTCCCCGAGTCCATTCTCATATTGCAAACACGTTCGTATCTGGCCAGATATGGATTACTGAAAACTGTAACTTTTTCCAACGGTCGTCCTGACCACGCAACTAATGGTCATGCACGACAAACACGTGACCCCCCTTATTTTAACCATGCAATGCTCGTTAGGGGGACCCCACTGCTGGTTTCAGAGGGGCATGGGGTGGGGTGAAAGGTCAATCTCTGCACACAATGAGACGAGATCATTATTCGTCGCGTAAGCCAACATATCCATATGTTCCCATTTTCATTTGGGGAGTGAATTGCACCATATACCCCTGGACCCATTTCATATTATGCACTTTTTTGCATAATGATAATAAGCGTGGCGTTTGTATAGACCATAAGGCTTATTATATTTGATCAGCCATCCGGTCATGACACCTGCAGTCGCACGCAGGGGGCGCCAGGGGAGCTAAGGGGGGGGAGGGGGTCAAGGGTGAGGGGGCCCGTGATTGGATGATCGGTCCCATCTGCCCAAAAAACCCGAATTTACGTAACCGATTAACGCCAATTAAGTAAATAATAAAGTTGGGACTGGCTTAGGGGGACCCCCTCGACATAATTTACAGTAAAGGGTTGCACCAACTTCCGGGTCGTTTATCACTGTGACATTTCCATTTTGCATTAACTATATGGGACGTACAGTATAATGAAAATTGTCAACTTTAGTGATGCTAACTGTCCACTCGTAATTTTTGTCTAATTTTGAACTTAATTTTTTTCTTAATTTTCTGTTGAGGCAAAAACCTATAGCAAATTAGAAGAAGATTACGAGTAGAGTTCTGTTCTACTTATGACCGATCCTATCGCAGCATTAAAGAAATTAAGAAAATTAGGGCGGGTATATAGCCAGTGTTGCCAGACGCTGCATGAACAAATTTTGAAGTTAATATTTTCTTAATTTTCAGTTTAGGCAAAAAATGATAGCAAATTAGAAGAGGATTACGAGTAGAGCAATCGTATCGCAGCATTAACAACATTAAAAAAGTTAGGGCGGAGCTGCGGCCACTGTTGCCAGATACTGCATGAAGTAATTTCGAAGTTAATTTTTTCTTAATTTTTACATCGATATATGTAAGTCATATGTCACGTTTTTCAGGTAAATTTTCTTCGAAACCTTGAAAAGTCAGGGAATTTGAAAATAAGATTACAGGGTACCCCATAACTTCAAATCTTCGAATGGAAAACGACTAATGAAGAACAATCTCTGGTTGGACCCCATGGTGGGGGTGTGGGGGACTGAGCAGGTTGTGACCTTTGACCCACCACCGAGGTTGCCTAGCACTGACTGCATGGTTAGTACGAATGGATGCACACTGCCTCAAACGCCCCCTACAGTCAAATGTTAGCGGATTTGCGGTTTTCATTCATCAGATATGATTTTTTTTATTCCTCAACATAATTCAAGGGGGCGAAAGGAGACGCTCTGGACAATGGTCATGGGGGTGGGGGAGGGGGGTAGGAGGGGGGGTGGTCACCAGTAGGCGACATATGTTGGGCTGATAAATTAAGATGTCATCATTCGATGAAATCAATCTTTTTTGTTCCCCATAAATATAACTGACTCGTTGAAAGTTGATATATTGGCGAAATTTTGAAATTTATCACCGATATTTCTTAAGGAAAATGTAATTTGACGTTTATTTATTTTTCGAAATAAATAAAAACGAAAACGTGAGTTCAATAAATTATTAACGTGGCAAAATTTCGAGTTGTTTATGAGACAACTTGCTGGCTGGTAAAACAATACGTCAGAAATGAATTCAAAAATGCATTTCATTCATAAAATAAAAAGGAAAAGTCGTATTTTTGGGGGAAAAGCATTGAAATGCGTTTTAAATATTACCACTCAATTTATTGATGCATTACATATGTATCTGCTTTTAATACCAGGTATGCTATGCCGATGCTAACTTCTAAATACTGTCTAATTTTGGAGTTAATTTTTTTTTTCTTCAATGTCTCTTAAAGCAAAAAAAATTACAGAAAATTAGATGAAAATCATGCTAACTGTCCATTCGTAATTTTTGTCTAATTTTAGAGTTAATTTGTTTTTCTTCTTAATTTTACTTTAAGGCAAGCAAATTATAGAAAATTAGAAGAAAATCATGCTAACTGTACACTTGTAATTTTTGTCTAATTTTGAAGTTTTTTCTTACTGTTCTCTAAAGGCAAAAAAATTATAGAAAAGTGGAAGAAAATCATGCTTCCTGTACACTCGTAATTTTTGTCTAATTTTTGAGATAATTTTTTTCTTAATTTTCTCTTAGGGCAAACCATTGTAGAAAATTAGAAGAAAATCACGCTTCCTGTACATTTGTAATTTGTCTAATTTTTGAGATAATTTTTTTCTTAATTTTCTCTTAGGGCAAACCATTGTAGAAAATTAGAAGAAAATCATGCTTCCTGTACATTTCTAATTCGTCTAATTTTTTCTTAATTTTTTACAACTCCCCTGATTTTTCCAGGTTTTCCAGGTGTAAACAACAGGATACCTTCAACCCACGAGGGCTTAATCGAAGCAGAGAAAAATGCAATCGTGTCACAATAAAAGGATTATAAAAAAAACTTTAAAATGTTATCGACGTCACGTGGTTTGATATCATTTGGTGGCAGTCCCACAATTAATTCCTCCGTGGATTCGTTGTTTCCCAGCTGGTCAGCGCAATCCGCCTAGTCATGACATCCCGGTGGTCATGTCATCGTCGCAGGAGGGGGGCAGTGACGCCCACGTGACCCCCTCGCGCTGCATGACGGGAAGGGCCTCCTTCCCAACGTCCCTCGTTGACCCGTGAGGTCCGAGCATATTTGCGGATGACCAACAAAACAACGAAACAAAAGCGGGAGGGGAGGGGGGTCGTGGCCTGCCCCCGCGGGGGGTGGTGGCCAAAAAAGGAAACCTACCGCAGCGGCCCAGCGGTGGAGGGCGTCACCCCCCGCGGGGTCAGAGGTCGAGCGCAATTAAAACGGGCATTCCTCCGATTGCACGTCCGAAAACAGTGCACTGGCCATTAGGGAAATTTCACGACTTCCCAAAAATAGGAAAAAAAAAAAATTCATTAAAAATCATCTCATCTAGAAATTAATTAAAATTTTTATATATAGTTTTATGGTAATTTCATGGTCAAAAATGCAGAAACTTCGGAATTTTGAACGGTAGTCGGACATGTGATCGCGGATAATGTTATCGACCATTTATTGTTATCGGAGTTACCCAGTCCCAACGCTCCCGTTCAAACACATCGCAAAATGGACGTTTATTGTGATCAACTTTCCGCTGAATGTTATCGTTTTCGAGTTTTAGAAAACCCTTATTTTGCTCTTGGAACGGAAACCATCTTGAAACTCCATGTGGCAAATGCATTTTTTCCATGTATAAATTCAAAGTTGTGACGTCGGAATGCATTCTGGGTCACTGCGGTTTCGAATGCATTTTTCCACGTTTAAATTCAAAGTTGCGGCGACGGAATGCATTTTGGGTCACTGCGGTTTCCAATGCATTTTTTCCACGTTTAAAGTCAAAGTTGTGGCGGCGGAATGCATTCTGGGTCACTGCGGTTTCGAATGCAATTTTTCCACATTTCCAACAATCAATATAGTAACTCGCAAAAAGGCTATAAGCCAGTTTTCCCACAAATTTTTAAACGATTTCCACCCATTACGTTCAGCTCGACCCGTACCATTCACGTTACAGCATCAGCCGCAGCGCCCCCTACGCGGCCCCCTCGTTATCAGCGCCATCTGTGGGGACGAAAGCCAGGTCGTGCTCGCTTTCGCCAGGTGAGGTCCTGCTTTGATAAGCCACCATCGATCAATTAACATCAATTTCCTCGCGGGGCCACCACCGGCGCCACCTCCGCCAACCGCACACAACAACGAAAACCAGCCAGCAGAACACGAGTGACGACACGAACTATGACCAACGACCAGACAAACATAAGACAAACAACAACCAGAAGAAAAAACAAGAAGGAGAAAAAAAAAAAAAGAAAAAAACCACGATGAAGTTGCATTGCGGGGGCGCCCCTCGAATGCGTGTCCGAGGAGCGCCCCCTGGTGGTCGGCGGGGTCAAGATGGTGGACGCAGATAAAAGCTCAAAACTAGACTCACCGGTGATGACGACTGGGGGTCCTGGTCCCCCACCCCGAAGTAAAACTCGAGGAGCCTGTGTTTTGGCCGCTGGTCATCTTGTTCGTCCTTTAATGTTCATTCATCAAATTTGGTGCATTTTTCCTTCAGTCATCCTCGATCACGTTTTGCAGACCACGAACTCGGTGGAAGCCCAAACTGCAGAAAGGCAGAAAAAAAAATGAACACGTTAGCTTGTCAGTAAATGTGCTCGGCGTCATTTATCGCAGAAATTTCCAAGTCCGAAAATATTCGGTGAATTCCTGGCCGTGCACGATTGCGTGTCCCTGACGGAGACAAGATTTCAATCTGTTCATGAGAAGTATTCGCAGTGTTTGCATCGATGTAACAAGTTGCATCGACATGGATGCACAGTCGAACTGGAGTGCATCGGACACTCCAACATCTGACACTTGCCGTGCATCTGACATTGGTGCATCAGACACTCCAACATCTGACACTCGTGCATCAGACACTCCAGCGCCTGGCACTGCAACACCTGACTTTCGTGCGTCAGACACTGGTGCATCTGACATTGGTGCATCACACTCCAACATCTGACACTGGTGCATCAGACACTCCACCATCTGACACTGGTGCATCAGACACTCCACCATCTGACACTCGTGCATCTGACATTGGTGCATCAGACACTCGTGCATCTGACAGGGTTCCCCCAGACAGTCAAATTTCAACTTCCCTAATTATTCCCTGACTTTTCCATGTCTTACACAAATGTCCGTGGCCATTGAACATGCGAAAATTCGACACTTGTCAATGTAAAAAATGCTACATGTATATTTACAGTTCATTGTTTAGAAGCATGAGGATAACGCATATTTCAAGAGGAGCTGGCAATGGAGCACTTATTTTAAGAAAACAAATTAATAAAAACTTTTAATTCCATCAATTCCTTATGTCTCAGTCATACAACAGCACGAATTATCCACTAATTCGTGTTGTTATATGACTGAGACATAAGGAATTGATGGAATTAATCGTTTATAATGACCAGTCAAGTTGGTGAGCGTTGATAATTTAATAAAAACTTAATAAAAATTTAACATAGTGATCTCTTCCACAGAATTGCTTTTTCATTTGACAGCTTAAGTTTCTTTGCTTCTGCGTCAAGAAATTTAACTTCCCTGATTTTTCAACCTTTTCCAGGTCTGGGGGAACCCTGATCTGATCACACTCAACATGTCTATATTTCCTGTCACCTTCATAAAATTTCTCACCAACATCATCTGATCACCTTGTATCGTCGTTATACTACAGATCTGATAATCACAGATAGGCAACGTCCTATATAATCCGCCACAAGATGCTGGTGCATAATTAATTGTTTCTTATTCAGAGCCTTTCCACGCACGAATGACTAACTGCACTGTATACATGCGTACGACATGTACGAGGTATGATAGTGTATGAGGAAGAAGTGCGTATAATAACGAGGTGGAATTTAATAGAGCGTATCTATTCTTGGGCCATCAATTTCGAAGTACATACGTGTATGTTAATTAGGGTCGCATTTCCTACAGCTGAAAAAGCGTCCATGGTTTTATGGGCGACCCTGAACATGGGTCCCAATCCCTGACGGTGCAAAAAAGAGACAAAGGAAACAATTAAAAGCCTTAGTTAGGGTAAAAAAAATGGGAATTGTTGCTCAACTTTAACCCAAAAGCAGCCAGCAATTTCATACGACTTCAAAAAAAATCTGGAAAAGAACAAAAAAAATGAAAAAAACAAAGGGGGAAATGGACGTTGTTAAACATATTTAGGGTTGCTCCTTGTTTTAAGGATGTTTTAAGGTTGAGTCGAAAACGTAAGGAAATGTTAATCCGTTGTTTCTGCGACCGCAAAAAACGAAAAAATGCAACGATACAAACGAGGGGGGCCTGATGTATTGTCTTTGCTCTTGTTTCGGAAATATGGCTGGACGTCCATTAAAAATGTGATTAAAAATCTGGCTTTTTACTGTGGAAATGGGGTTGGCTCGACCGCATCCGAAACACGATGTGAAAATTTGGCCACGCATGACACGGCGGACCTCGCCTTTATTAATTTCCCACCTTTTCTGGTTAATTATAACGTGAGACGAGCCAATCTAAGGGCCTATAGATAAAGATGCGAGTTAAGGCCCATTGAAAGTGCGTCGTGACTTTGGGGACACCCTGCATAAAATTACCAAATGCAATTTCTTCTTTCCTGATCAACATATTTAAATAATTTTTTTGTAAACATTAAAGGGGACTCGCATTTTTTGGGATGTGCTCTCGACAACATCTGTGGATATGCATACATGTATGATATTAATAAAAACGATAATTCTACGTTTGACCTCTTATTTTGCTTTATGGGCGATAGAGGGCAGCACCTGCCGTCTGAACGGGAATAGAAGAGATTTACTGTCGTTGGCAAAATATAAGAATATCTGGCCAAAGACGAAACGTCTTTTCATTTTATAAAGCGCAGGAACTTACTATCGATAAAAACTTTAAATTAAAACATTTAGTTTCATTTGAAGTTATCACATCTGTCCAAAAATAGCATAATTCATATGCAAAAAATCACTTTCAATGGGCCTTAATTTCCACTTTTCCGGGTTATTTATAACGCGAGACGAGCAATTGAAGGGCCTAAAGATAATGATACGAATTAAAAATCATTTGAAAACCCAAACTGAAATTGCTAGCTCTACATAATGTACATGTACACTGATCATGTATAACATGGATCATGGATCAACTTCCAGGCGTGATCATCAGAATATTCCGTAACGCCGCTTTCTGAAGAGTCAACTTTTATCTATCAGTTATTATCGATCGACTAAATTTCGCCTAGATTTCATCAATTTCATCAAGCTAATTCAAATATGAAATTAACTTATGGTGTCGAAATGGCGTCGAGCGAAATTCTTCTCTATTGTTTTTTTTTTAAACATTCGTTCTAAAGTTGGAGCGCGTGCAAAAGCAGCGCATGCGCAGTTTCGAATGTCGTCACGTGCGCACGCGCATCTGAATGGAACTATTTCGGCCATTCAAAAAGGCCTTGGCTATACTTCGTTGGCTAATTTGGTTTCAACAAAAATTGATCAACTAGGGATTCAACTGACAATCAACAGCAACTTGATCAACAGCAGAGATTGCCTGGTGAGAACGCGGCTGTCGTACACTGAACACCGTGAGAAAGTGGGCTTTGCCTAATGGCAGGTATATTACCTGACAGTGATAGGCTGACAGTCAAATAAACAGTGGGAAAAACAATGTCTTTCAAAACGCGTTCAATTTCCTAGTTTGGATGAGACAATGGGCACGGAGGGCGTGAAAGTGAGGCGGAAATGAAGGTGGGAGGAACGAGTACCTGTACAGGTGTCATTGGGTGGGGGGCCCTGGGGGGTTCCTGCATAATTAATCGCTCACCAGCTTCATTTTCTCCCAAAGGGATCATCCCATTGGCTCGTTTTTGACATTATGCTAATTTTCGTCATTGTCACGAGCCGTCAAAGTGCCCGCCAAGGATCTTCCTCGTAATTAAGATGGGGAAGTCGACACACGACATCATCAGCTTTTTTTCACGGCTTGTTGGGCCTTTTAATCATTCCCAAATCAACGTGTGCAATAAATGAAGGGTGCCAAACCATACCTCAGTCACTTTTCCAAATGCATCGATGGTCTCAAACTCAATCAGTTCCTTTTCAAGGACTTCTGAGGCTTTTTGAGGTCTTCAATGATCAGAAACTCAATCGATGACTTTCCAAATGCATTGCATTTCAATGAGCTGAAGCTCAATCAGTCACTTATCAAACACTTTTGTGACTTTTTGAGGTCTTCAAAGACCTAAAACTAAATCGGTCACTTTTTAAATACATGTATTTCAATGACCTGAAGCTCAATCATTCACATTTCAAACACTTCTGTGGCTTTTTAAGGTCTTCAATGACCTGAAACTGAATCGATCATATCTAAATACATGCATTTCAATGACCTGAAGCTCAATCAGTTACTTTTAAGGACTTCTGTGACTTTTTAAGGCCTTCAATGACCTCAATCAGTTAGATTTCAAGCACTTTTGTGGCCTGACATGAAAGTCAATAGGTCACTTTTCAAAAACCGCAATGACCTGAAACTCAAATCAGTGAATTTTCAAATCCTTCAATGTTGCAGGGGCTTTATTGCGCAATTTTCCACAACTAACTGCATTTAAAGCAAACACATTAAAGACTAATTGAATTTTGAAATGTGAAGTGTTGGGAAAAGTTTGATGAACGTTTAAAATTGCATGAAAACAAGGCCTGCAGGCGGAAGCAACTTTAGCATCTTACAAATTAGCCGTTCAATCATACGTCTGTAACGAGCTTAATCCGCGAAACAAAAAAGTGGCGATTTTGACACCCCCAGGAGCGTGACCCCTGGGGGTCAAACAACGCGTAATGACAGCGGTCATACGTCATCTGGCTGGATGGACCGACGGTCATTTGTCTCGGACAAGTTGACAGATGCTCGTGCCCCTTGTCCAGCACCAGGGGCTGAGGCTCTTTTTAGAAACAATAGAAATAACTTCGCTCGACCCTTGACCCCTCACCAACGGTTGCTCGAATGGGTGGGGGAAAAATTTACAAAACATAACAAACTTTAATTTTACTCTAAACACCCTTTTTACTCGTAATTCAAGGTGGATAAGAAACCTCCCCAAGTGTAGACTTCATGTTTGATTTCATGTATGAGGACGCATAATTTTTGCACACAAAAAAAATGCAAAACGATGAACCGATTTTGCAAAAAAACTAAACTGTTTCGTACAAAAATAATTCAAAAAATGAACCGTTTTTGCAATTTTTTTGCAAAAACAAATGTAAGTAACTGAACTGGTTCGTGCATAAAAAAATAAACAAAATGAACCGTTTTTGCATGATGATGCAAAAAAAATATAAGAAAGTGAACTGGTTCTTGCAAAAATTTTGCATACAAATGCAAACAAATTAACAGGATTTTGCATAAATTTTGCAACAAAGTTAACTGGAAATTTGGGGTTTGCACTGCATATCCAAGGACCGTATGACATGATATGATATAATATATGATATAGACTGAAAGTGGCGACCCCTGGTGGCCAACTTTGAAAACTGAACTGATAAAGCAATGAATGCAATGATTTCACCTGGTGGTGCACAAAAATTGCCACATTGTTTGCAGGTGGTGAACGTGGTTGCCCTTCGCCCTTCCACCCCCAACCCCCCTTAACCCCCCCGACCCCACCCCACCCGGCACGTGCGCACGTGCTATGTCCGCTGGTGCGTCAAAACGGAGCGTTTAGTTTAAATTACCTGTCGATTTAATCGTTCAATTACAGGGTGTCCCGGCGGTGGCCACGCCCCCTTCCCGTCCAGGGGGTCCCCGGGGGTGCTGGTAATTACTCGGGGTTACATCCGTAGGCGCGGGCAAGGGGTGCGCTAATTAATTCACGGATATTGGCGGTTAAGCTAATAAAATATGGGCATTAAAAAGCGAAGCCCCAATAAGTGCGGCAATAATAATAATAACGATAATGATGATGACGATGATAATGGTAATATGGGAAGAAGGAAAAGAAAAAAAAAAGTGGCGTAATAATTATAACGCAGCTGCGATAATTTCGTATCGAAATCCCAAACAGGTGGAAAGTTAATTTCACTCCATGTACGAGATTGAAATTTTTGGTTGAAAAAAAATCTCGTCCATGCTGAATCGACCTTAATGCGCTTTCATTGCGCCTGAGATTGCGGAGGATGTGTGTGACCTATAACCTCTGACTGCTCGTGTTCCATCTCATCACATGTACTTATGAGATAGGTTTAACTCGAGAGAGATTTTACTTCACCGAGACCTACGAAATCAGACTTTTGAGGGTCTCTCGATGGCAACTTTCACTGTCAGCTCTCAGCTCTCAGCTCCGAGACTAGTTGAGAGCGATTTCCGTTCACCAGCCTCGGAATATTGACTTTCACTTTCAGATTCAGTGAATTGAGTGACTTTCACTGTCAGATTCAGTCAACTGAGTGACTTTCACTGTCAGATTCAGTGAATTGAGTGACTTTCACTGTCAGATTCAGCGAATTGAGTGATTTTCACTCTCAGCTGTCAACTCTCAGCCCTCAATTTAGTTGTTGGAGTCACACTCAGCTTTCAACTCTCAGCTATCAGTTTAGTTGTTGGAGTCACTCTGAGCTTTCAACTCTCAGCTCTCAGTTTAGTTGTTGGAGCCACTCTCAGTTTAGTTGTTGGAGTCACTCTCAGTTTAGTTGTTGGAGTCACTCTCAGCTCTCAGTTTAGTTGTTGGAGTCACTCTCAGCTTTCAACTCTCAGCACTCAGTTTTCTTTAGGAGAGTCACTCTCAGCTTTTAACTCTCAACTCTCAGCACTCAGTTTTGTTTAGGAGAGTCACTCAGCTTTCACCTCTCAACTCTCAGTTTAGTTGTTGGAGTCACTCTCAGCTTTCAACTCTCAGTTTAGTTGTTGGAGTCTCTCTCACCTTTACACTCTCAACTCTCAGCTCTCAGTTTAGTTGTTGGAGTCACTCTCAGCTTTCAACTCTCAACTCTCAGCTCTCAGTTTAGTTGTTGGAGGTCTAGCGAAATCCCCTATGAGAGCAAACCAAAACCTGCCATGAGTGGCCACTCGAGTGCACCCCTGGGTCATCGAGGTCAACCCTCTTCCCCCGTCCATAAACAAGGTCCGGGGACCAACGAGTTTGCACCAAAATCGCCTCGATAAATCACCGTTTATTTTTGTTTGTTTTCCCCAAATTCGAAATTTTTGGAGAAATGCATTCAGCAACCAATAAATAAATATGGAAGCGAATAATGTTAGCTACGGTTTAGTTAACGACCTACGACTGACATGAATCTGACAGCCCAAATAAAATACACGAAAAAAAACCTGAAAAAATCCACTTTTTACAATCATCGATACGAAATTTAGTGAAAAAACGGTAAAAACACGACCATATTTATTATGCCAAGGGATTGAAATAAAATATTTGTTTTTGTTTTTTATGGTTTTTTGCAGCAAAAAACAACTAAATTTTGCCATAATCGATATAAAATTTATTGGAAACATGATAAAAACACGATATTTGTATGCTAAACTTGCAGCTAAAATATTTAAATAAAATAATGATGTGGTTTTTTATGATTACTTTTTTGTGGAAAAAAAAATGAAGAACAATTGGGATTTTACCATTATGGATACAAAATTTTAGTTTAAAAATAGTGAAAACACGACCAAATTTATATGATAAAGGATTGAAATGAAATATTTATAGTAGTTTTTTACAATTTCTTTTTCGTGCAAAAAAAAAAATTGAAAACACCGGATTTTCCATCATCGATAAAAAATGTTAGTTTAAAATGAAAAAAAAAAGACAACATTTTATTTAAAAACAGTGAAAACACGACCATATTTATATGATAAATTTGCAGTTAAAGGATTGAAATTAAAAATGTATGGTTTTTTAAGATTACTTTTTGTGTAAATAAAATTGAAATTAACGATGCAAAATTTAGTTTCAAAATGGTTAAATATTTCACTGAAATTGAAATCAAACATTTTCTGTGGTTGCTTTACGATTTTTTTCCAGGCAATTTTTGCCTTTTTGGAAGATGACCACTGGACCGTGACCCCCTGGTGAACCCCAGACCCCTTTCCTTTCATTTTTTGGACTTTTTTCTGAACTCTCATCCATGGGGGGAATTCGTCCAACACCAAAAACAAAAACGCCGCCATCAAAAGCCCTCTTTATGTGTCGCCATCTCAAAATGCCTCCTTTGAACTACAAGCGCCGAATGCATTTTTTCCAGAAAAAAACATTTTTATTTGGTGCGTGTGTTTTTCGCCCAAAACTGATAAACAAGCTCGCATGATGCGCATATTTATTTCTTCCTTTCGTATTTTTTTCCCTTGATTGTGACGCAGGGCATGCTGGGAAACCTCTTCTAAATCATTCGCAGCTTTATAAGGTCAGTCGCAAGCTGGAAGACACCATGGACCTAGCGCCATCTAGTTGTTTGGCCATTGGTCGAACATTATTTGGCGTTTGGAGACTGGAGATACCAACCGACAGGTCTGCATTGATTGACATTAAAAGACGAGCTGGTGCAGAGTGGGCGTGGCTTTCGGCGTTCAGTGACGAAAATTCTAACGTCATCGTCGCAGGGAACAACCAGCTCGTCAGTATAGGTCTATAGGATCTATAGGTTCGTCCAGGCAGTTCCGAACCTACATGTATTCAAGTTAATCAAAAGAAAATGGTTGTCATGGCCATATTTGACACGGTAAACGAAGTATGCATGAGCTCTGATCCGTGAACACTCGGGAGCCAATTTCTCATATGTGCAACCCTGGCCCCCGTCATTGATCGGAGTCCTACAGTGCATGGGCTCAAGAACGAGCCAATAAGCCGCATGTGCCACCCTGGTCCTCATCAATCGGAGTCCTACGGCGGGTTCAAGAACGAGCCAATAAGCCGCACGTGCCACCCTGGTCCTCGTCGATCAGTCTCACGGCGGGTTCAAGAACGAGCCAATAAGCCGCATGTGCCACCCTGGTCCTCGTCGATCGGAGTCTCACAGCGGGTTCAAGAACGAGCCAATGAGCTGCATGTGCCACCCTGGTCCTCATCGATCGGATTCCTACGGCGGGCTCCAGAACGAGCCAATAAGCCGCATGTGCCACCCTGGTCCTCATCGATCGGAGTCTTACAGCCGGTTCAAGAACGAGCCAATAAGCCGCATGTGCGACCCTGGTCCTCAATGATCAGAGTCCTACGGCGGGTTCAAGAACGAGCCAATAAACCGCATGTGCCACCCTGGTCCTCAACGATCAGAGTCCTACGGCGGGTTCAAGAACGAGCCAATAAACCGCATGTGCCACCCTGGTCCTCAACGATCAGAGTCCTACGGCGGGTTCAAGAACGAGCCAATAAGCCGCATGTGCGACCCTGGTCCTCGTCGATCGGAGTCATGCAGCGGGTTCAAGAGCGAGCCAATAAGCTGCATGTGCAATCCTGGGCTGACCTCTGATTTGCTTAAGAGTTTTCGACAGTGGGCACCCGTTCAGGCTCCACCCTCTCAAAAGTTGGATGAACGAATCGCAAACAGGAAATGGCATCCTATTGGTTGAACTGACGCCATATTTTTCCTCGTTGAGGCGACTATAGCCTCGGAGTTGTCTGTATTCCCTTTAGATGTTTTTTGTTACTATAGGTTTGTAAGATGCAGTTTTCTTGAGAGCCCAACATCTCCCCACGTGGACCTAGCGCCACCTACCTAATCCGAAATCCGGCACCAGGGGGCGCGCGCTCCATGGTGGTGAGCCACACATGGCAACTGCGTGATGATAGTGATTAGCAAGGGGGTGTCAACTACTATCCCATTCGGCCACCTGTACGTCCATTGATGGGTTGTTGCGTATAATTTAGGTGGTTGTTCGTAAACGGCTGGGCGGATGTGCGTGAGTTCCTAACATCAATTTCCTCGCCGTCGATTTAATCGTTTGATTGCGGGGCGAATTAAATTTCGTGAGAAATTCGGGCATATATGGCATGGTTCTATAGACCTGGAAAAGTCAGGGAAGTTGGAAAGACCTGGAAGAGTCAGGGAAGATTGCTCTATTTTAAAAAAAAGTCAGGGAAATTTAACAGATCTTTTGATACAGAAGTCAAGAAACTCGAGCTATCAATTGAAGCCAGGGTACTTGTCCATTAACGGAACTACATAGTGCATGCTGCGTATGTTAGGGTACGTTAGGTTAGGTTGGGTTAGGTTAGGTTTGGTTAGGTTAGGTAAGGTTAGGGTAGGTATAAACGCTCAAAAAACCTAACCAAACCTAACCAAACCTAACCTAACCTAACCTAACCTACCCTAACATAACAGGTAGTTCCGTGTTGTATGTTAGGTACCGAAGCCAGCAATTCTGTTGAAGAGACCAGTAATTATATTGTAAATTTGGAAAAAATAATCTAAATTTGAATTTTTTTTATTAAAATGTGTGCTCTATTGCTGGTTCCTTATTACATTTTTCGTTCACCTCATGTTTATAGTGAACGATGAACAATAAATATAGCATTTTTTACATTGACATATGCAAGTCTATGTCGATTTTCATGGAAATTTTCTTTGAAACCTGTAAAAGTCAGGGAAGTTGAAAATGCAATTCTGGGGGAACCCTGAACCTTTAAATCGCCTCAAACAAAGCTCCCTTACGTACACCGAGTCACGAATATTCGAGTTTGCATGACCTGTCTTAGTCCGCCACCAGGTGGCGACACCTGGTTGCACAACGATACATTTTGCACAAAAACATCGAACATGAAGTCATGTGACTACGTTCTATGTAAAGCACTGCGTGCTCCTAAAGTGATGCCTGTTTAAACAGTTTACATGCGATTTGAAACCGATTTTGCCTGTTTGGCATAAACTTGCACCCCCCAAGACGCATTGAATTGAAGAAAAATAATGTTGAACATACACAATTTTGCATCAATACTTGAGCATTTGCATCAATACCTGAGCATTAACTCATTTTTCCCCGAAACTAGATGGACGAATTCCACCAAAATAATTTCCAAACAATTGCTCCCCTCACATGACGTCATACTTGGACACACAGCAAACATTCCCTAATATTTGGCAGAAAAACATCACTTCCTCAACCTGGGGGTACATCAGTCACATCACACATCTTCACATGCTTATAACACCAAATTACATGTACAATGTATAACACCAAAAAAAGAATCGCATTAAGGCTTTTGAAACGCCATTCTTTTTGACCCACCCTGTACAGCGGACTGACCAGGAGGGCTGCGTGGGGTCAGCAGTTAAAACAAAATTGAATAAACGTCCCAGTAATCTAATAAGTAGGAGAAGACAAAGATGTGTTGGTTTGCAGCATTCTCACAACGAACTTCAGGGGTCTTCAGGGTCTTCAGGGGTGTGCTCCAGAATCCCCCATTCACAAAAAAGAAAGCATGATGGCCATTGGTCAAGATACGAGGTGTCCTAATTGCCCATGATGCTTAGTGGTCCCCTCCCCCCCCAACTCTATGGCGTTTTTATTGTAATATGTAAATGGTGGAATTTTGGAAGTGGCTTTAATGGCCCCTGATTGACCGCCATCATCTGCCCCCTTTGTGTTGTCCACCTAGGGAGTAACAAGTAGCGACGGCTTCATTAGTGGACAGGTGCTGGACACGGGGACGGCCCAATTAAGCGCCAAAAAGGACCCTGCCAATTAAGACATTGCGTCGTAAAAACCGCTGCAGGAATGTGCTCTTTGCTGCACAAATTAAGGGCCCCAACAATGGCCTTCGAGACCATGCGTGTGTTGCGCAGGGTCTCTATTATTGATTTTGGGATGCATGCTGTGGCAAACCATGCATGCATGCCAACCAAGACCATGCCAGAATTCGCTGGATGGCACCCATACCTCGTTTTACGGCCTAGATAGGCTCCCGAAAAGTGGGCTGTGAAGTGAAAAGCTGCATAACGAGTCATGTTTTTGCACACAAAACACATGTAAAATCAACATACATTCCAATTTTCAAAAAAAATCAATGGCATCACCCATACCTCGCTTTACGGCCTAGATAGGCTCGCGAAAAAGGAGCTTTGTAACGAAAAGATGCATAACGAGTCATGTTTTTGCACTAACTACGTTCAAATTTGTGTTTACGTTTTTGTTCTTTTTGTACTTATTGTACACGGATTTTGTACTAACTTATTATTTTATACTCATTATCTGCTACTAATTCATTATACATGTACATGTATGTGCAAATATTAACTCTTTGACCCATGCAAGTTTTAATACGAATTTCTGCCCATTTTATTCAACATAATTTTGCAAAATTATGTCTACGTTTCATTATTTCGCAAAATTTAGATGCACACGATGCACTGCACCAGCATTGAGCTAGGACCTCAAGTATCAATTATTTTTTATTACAAAAATATCGCAAAATTACGTCTACAATGTATATGTTTAATTATTCAGCAAAAATAATTTCGCAAAATTTTGATGCACACGATGCACTGCACCAAGAAGAAGGGCCAAATGGCAAGGACCTCGAGTCTCAGCTCTGGCACTTACATGTACATGTTTGATTTCGGAACACATTCGAGGCCCAAAGCCTAAGCCGTAGCTCAAATCCAGCCCATAATCGGATTACTGACTCGAAGGGCCCTCATCTCAATATCTGGATGATTTGGCATTTCTGACTTCCTAGGGGGGAAGAGTGGTGGGGAGTGGGTGGCGTTTATCCCACATTTTTATTTCGTCCAATATGCATTCGGCAATTTGGTGAGACACACACAGTTCAACTCAGGCCCTTACACAAAATGCACAATCAGGGTGACACGTGTCCCACCCCCTTACCCCCCTCCCCCCCACCCCCTCATACAAAGCCCCCCAGGCACGAAATCCAAAACCGAAATAAAGTCGGTTTCAAATTTTGCCTAACTCAAATTTTCATTTGCATGCAGGGGGGGGGGGGTCTAATGACGTCGAATTTGGGCGGAAAAACTAAAGGGCATCATCTGACTGGAGTCGGATTTATTCCCCGGAAAAAAACAGATAGAAATGCGATGATTTAGCAACCGACTGCACGCAAATCCGAAATCAATTTACATGGAGAAATTCGAATAAGAATAACAATGAAAATGGATTAATTCCAGCTTACGAATAACTGCATGCCCTGGTTTTTATGATCCCGATGCTCGTTTACATGCATGATTACATGATTTGCATCAGCTGCATAATGATCTGCTTCAAGATTCATATTCGTGTCATATTCCAAATCCAAATTTAAGAGGGGGGAAGGAGGATTAAATTTTTTTGTTAATTCTTTCTTGATGCTTCCTGTCCACTTGTAATTTCTGTCTAATTTTGGACATTTTTTTTTCATTGCCTCTTGCATTGCTTCCTGCCCACTTGTAATTTCTGTCTAATTTTGGACTAATTCTTTTCATTAATATTCTCTTGATGATTTCTGCCCACTTGTAATTTGTGTCTAATCTTGGACTAAATTTTTTCTTGATGCTTCCTGTCCACTTGTAATTTCTGTCTAATTGTGTACCTAAAACTTTCTTAATTTTCTCTTTCTGTCCACTTGTAATTTCCATCTAATTTTGGACTAATTTGTGTCTTTAATTTTCTCTTGATGCTTCCTGTCCACTTGTAATTTTTTGGCTTAATTTTGGTTTTAAGTTGGCTTTCCTAATTTACCGAGGTATGAGCAGCGCCACCAAGGGGGAAGAAAGTGCGGGAAAAGATGTCTATTGGCAGAAGCGCCGCCGGAATATCCCCACAAAATTCGTGCAGCATCTCAATTTACAGCAACTCAAATTAGACAAAAATTACATGTACAAGGAGTAAGAGCAAAAATTGGCCTAAAAATTACAGGAGTAAGAGCAAAAATTGGCCTAAAAATTACAGGAGCAAGGTCAAATTTAAAAAAAAAAACGTTATCTACACCATGTACACTGGCCAATGTAATTACATGGAAACACAATCGCGAATTAATTACGACTTTAACACGAGCCTAGCAAGCAGACTGAGTTCATTGTCAGTGGATGGGGTGAGAGGTCAAAGTTCAAAAAAGCGAAACGGAACAGGGCAACCGGAAGTGGCGACGGGACGCAAGCCATGCATCGCCCGATGACATTTACGACCGACCAAAAGCTGATAATTCCGGCGAACCCTGCATCGAGTCAAGTGCTATCCGGCGAAGTCATTAAAGAAGTCATTAAAAGAAAAAACACAACGCCCTGAAACAGGACACCCTGTAATCGCTACGATGCACGTGCAGCATCCCACGTGCAAAGCCACGTGCGCGGGGGTCGACCCTAAAGTCCGAGAACTAATTTTTTGTTTTTTGCTTTTCCTGTTGTTTTTTTGCAAATAAGATGTGGCGAGAGCATTTCAATAAAGGTGTGACATATCGATCGACGAGGGACACGCGTTACAATAGTGACACATGTGACGCGGCCACAGGTGCGCTTTTTCCTGCTCGTTAAGTTGTCACGGCGCTCCGGCCTGGCGTCGCTACCACGTGAAATTCGCCGATTATTATGTCGTGGGGGTCGCCGATTACATGGCGTTTCATGACAAAAGAGCAATAGGCGATAAACATATGGACGCGGGCATTAGTAGTGATAAAGGGGAGCCGAAAGGGGGTGTAAACGTACAACGTCATTATAATGAGTTGGGGTGATATGGGAAAAATATGACTTGTACGCCAGTTGGACATCTCCCAATTATCAGTCTAAACAAATTTGACAATTAGAACGACGGGGTGGGGTGGGGGTGGGGGGAAAGGACCATATGGGTAGGTAAGTATGTATGCATGCATGAACATGCATGTACTCGATAGGGTTCCCCCAGAAATTCAATTTTTAACTTCCCTGACTTTTCCCTGATTTGTCCAGGCCTTTCCAACATCCAAGTTTTCCAAGTCTGGGGGAAGGCTGTCACAGTGTGTTAGATGATGTCACAGGATGCTACAGAGTACACCTTGCTCCAAACGTGCACCCAACAGCCATATTTCAACTCAGGTTGTATGCAATTAATTTTTTAATTGTTTGCCTGACCTGACCTGACAAGCTATTAATTTTTTTGCAGCTGCCCCTAACCGCCAGGCAATCAGTGCCAGCCTGCGAGCCGTAAGGGGGCGCCTACTATTATGACGCCACCCCTAAACCTGACACAAAAAAACACCAAAAGACTGCAAATGATGGATTTAACCCAAAATTCACATGTAACGAAACCACCGATATCACCATTTCTATTTCACAGCTAGGATAGAGACCTCAAAATCAAATCACGCAATTCACGGTGATTGATTTTCACAAATTTGTAATTAAAACCTTTTCAGTGTGCATGTTTTGTAAGTGCTTGTTACAAACATAAACCATTCCATTTCCCTAAACGTTTCCCTCAGCCTATCAGTATAATCATTATTATTATTATTATTATTATCTTTATTTGAAGTTTTTGAGAAACCAACAGAGAATTTTGGTGGATCCAATTTCTGTTCACGGCTTTCAACAAGCTCGAACCTTAGTCGGTCAAATTTTTTGTTGAATCAAATCGAATGAAGTAGATAACAGCCTTTCAACTTTTATCGTTCAACAGGGCACAAAAAATCGACTGGACAGAACGTGGCGTTACATCATGTTCAGATGATCACTCCTGGTGTCAACGAAACATTATACACAGGTAGATATTAAATATTATAAGCGGCGTGTTTTTAGCACGTCCTCGCTAGCCAGCGTTTCTGGAGCTGCCAATTTTTATGGACGTGTCAAAAACGTTGTCCAAGTGCTGATTGCGGCCAACGAGCGAAACGCTACCGACTAATTCGCGCAAATTTATCACCGGGGTAGGTAGCTGGAAGGTGCGATGTGCCACCAATTCCCAACAAACTTTTTTCTTCTTCCGGTGATTTTCGGTTTGAAAATTCGCCTTGTGAGGGCACCTTATCCCCCATTCAGACTGCACTTGGCAATCTAAACATACAAAAAGTTTTGAGAGGTGAACCCCCGACCGGCTATACCCCATTCCCACTGCACTTGGAAATCTAGATATCATTGGAAAACTGGATAAAGATTTTTTAAATGCAAGCCCCTACCAGTTATACCCCATTCACACTGCACTTGGAAATCTAGATATCGCTGGAAAACTGGGTAAAGATTTTAAATGCAAACCCCTACCAGTTATACCCCATTCACACTGCACTTGGAAATCTAGATAGCACTGGAAAACTGGATAAAGTTTTTAAATGCAAACCCCTACCGGTTACACCCCATTCACACTGCACTTTGAAATCTATACATACAAAAAGTTTTGAGAGGTGAACCCCCGACCGAATATACCCCATTCACACTGCATTTGGAAATGTAGATACCATTGGAAAACTGGATAAAGTTTTGCGATGTCGACCCCCTACCAGTTATACCCCATTCACATTGCACTTGGAAATGTAGATACCATTGGAAAACTGGATAAAGTTTTGCGATGTCGACCCCCTACCAGTTATACCCCATTCACATTGCACTTGGAAATGTAGATACCATTGGAAAACTGGATAAAGTTTTGCGATGTCGACCCCCTACCAGTTATACCCCATTCACA
>JAQFYZ010000956.1:0-29911 GCA_034695085.1 Cylindroiulus punctatus
CATTAATACATGCATATGGGAATTTTGCTCAAATATTTAATAAATAGCTTCACATTTGGGAATATGCTGCATTTACAAAAATAACTAACTATATGTGATTTAGAATTGCATTAATACATGCATATGGGAATTTTGCTCAAATATTTAATAAATAGCTTCACATTTGGGAATATGCTGCATTTACAGAAATTACTAACTAAATGTGATTTTGCACATATCGTAGCCAAGTTTCTCTCTAAACGTTGTTTATTAAAAATTCCAAGGAACATATTTTAGTTGGTATTGTACAAAATATTTGCGGAATGGCACATTATTAATGCTCTCGTTTAATATTTAGAGCCACTTTGTAAAATACTCTCCACGCTTGGATTTATTTATAAGGCGATTGATTTTCTGTCAACAAGTGGTGTTGGATTTATCTACTGCTCGAAAAATCGTAAAGGGCAAAATTGGCAAATTAAATTTAACAAACATTTGGAAAATACGATCTGCAGTTCATTAATTCCTACACTTGATCAATAACCATTAATATTGAGAAAGGAAATCACATGATCTGCAGTTCATTGATTCCCAGATTTCATCAATGATGATAATCGATTAATCGAATAATCGAGAAACGTTGGAAACAAATAATGAAGACCAAATATTACTTAGATTTGTTAAAAAATAACTGAAACATCAATAATGATTATCGATTAATCGAATACTCGACAAACGTTAGAAATATTGAAGACCAAATATTACTTCTAATTTTTTCTTAAAAAATATTCTTAAATTTCTTTCTTAGATTCTTAGATTTCTTAAAAAAACAACTGAAACAGCAATAATGTTAATCGATTAATCGAATAATCGACAAACGTTAGACAGAAATATTGAACACCAAATATTAGATTTCTTAAAAAATAACTGAAACATCAAAAATGATAATCGATTAATCGAATAATCGACAAACGTTTGAAATATTTAAAACCAAATATTACTTAGACAGGATTTCTTAAAAAATAACTGAAACATCTATATTGATAATCGATTAGTCGAATAATCGACAAACGTTAGGAATATTGAAGACCAAATATTACTAAGATTTCTTAAAAAATAACTGAAACAGCAAAAATGATAATCGATCAATCGAATAATCGACAAACGTTAGCAATATTGAAGACCAAATATTACTTTGAGAGGATTTCTTAAAAAATAACTAAAACATCTATAATGATAATCGATTAATCGAATAATCGACAAACGTTAGCAATATTGAAGACCAAATATTACTAAGATTTCTTAAAAAATAACTGAAACATCAACAATGATAATCGATTAATCAAATAATCGACAAACGTTAGACGTGAAAAGACCAAATGTGAAATATATGAAGAAAATTGAAGACCAAATATTACTTAGATTTTTTAAAAAAACAACTGAAACATCTATCACGATAATCAATTAATCGAATTATCGACAAACGTTAGAAATATTTAAGACCAAATATTACTTACATTTCTAAAAAAAAAAACTGAAACATCAATACTGATAATCGATTAATCGACAAACGTTAGACAGAAATATTAAAAACCAAATATTACTCAGATTTCTTCAAAAATAACTGAAACATCAACAATGATAATCGATTAATCAAATAATCGACAAACGTTAGACGTGAAAAGACCAAATGTGAAATATATGAAGAAAATTGAAGACCAAATATTACTCAGATTTCTTAAAAAAATAACTGAAACATCAATATTGATAATCGATTAATCGAATAACCGAGAAACGTTAGACAGAAATATTGAAGACCAAATATTATTACTTAGTAAATTCTTGAAAAATAACTGAAAATATCCTCTAAAATGTATTTCGTTTTTCATACAAACTGACTGACACCAACTTCAATTTCCTTCAACAGGTGGCAGCACCATAGGGTCGCTCTTAAGGCGAAACCAACTGTAGGCTGGCAGGAGACCGGAAGTGGCACTGACGTCACTTCCGGTGTGTCTCTCCACTCGTGTACGATCCTTTATCTGTGTTTTTTTGTGTCTTTTTTGGTGTAGTGGTGTTTTAGCTCCTATCTCAGCTCAATGCATAAAACATGCGCCTTGTGGTTTCAGGTTTGGCCGCACTGCGCATGCGTGCAAAACGAAAAATCGATGGCAAAAGTAGGATTTTGGTAGGTTGGACTTCATTCAAGAGACGGAAGCTGAAGGGACAAAACGAACAGGAAATTGGCTTCCAGAACACGAGAAATAACGTGGTTGTGAACGAAATTTGCAAGAAAAAAAAATTGAAAAAAGTCGCCTAAAGAGTTTTAGTTTTTTAGAAAATTCCATTTGAAATTTGGAAGGAAGCTCGAGTTAAGTTAGCAAATATTCAAAACTTGTTGCCATATTTAAACAGTCAAAGAGTGCGTGATACTGAGGAATTACACCTAAGGAACTTCTGAAAAAAGTCAGGTGAGTGGATTTATAAAAAAAATATTTAAAAAAAAATTATAAAAATCTCTTAATTTGTTTTATTTTGCTTATAAAGATTTGTGGACAATTTGATTTATTCTTACTATCAAAACTTGGCCATCTGTTGGCAGTATTTATCTGTTGGCATTATCAAAGGTAATGATTTAACTCGATTTTAACTTTTTTTGTAATAAAAAATAAGCATGGTAAAAATTAAACTTGAAATCCTTTTGTGAACTTCAAATAATATTGAATTATTGATCATTTTTATTGGCTTTTTTATTATAAAAATCTCTTTATTAGTTTTATTTTGCTTGTAGAGATTTGTGGTCAATTCGATTTATTCTACCTATCAAAACTTGGCCATCTGTTGGCAGTATTTTATTATCAAAAGTAATGATTCAATTGATGATAATGATAATAATAATAATAATAATTCAACTCGATTTACATTTGTAATAAAAATAAGCATGGTAAAAATTCAACTAGAAACCCTTTAATGTTACTTAAAAATCTTTAATTTATTTTGTTGTACTTTGCTTGTCATTACTATTTACAAAATTGATTGTTTGTTTACAACAAAATTTCTGATATCAAAATTTAACTATCAATTCAATTTGTTTTTATTAACAAGTTTTATTACTTTATTTTGATTGTATATTATTTTGATTTGATCTTTTTATTATCAGAATTGCTATTTACGTGGAATTCAGTAGATTTAATCTATTTAACAGAAGTTGTCGTTTGATTTTATTATTATCAAAATGTATCATTTACTGATATTTGTAATATATTAAATAGTTTTACTTTATTTATCAAAAGTTGTCCTTTGATTTTGTTATTATCAAAATGTATCATTTACTTATATTTTAAATATATTAATAGAATATTTGTTATCTCAAAAAAAGTTTCCTTTAAAATAAACCATCGCCACGAACACTGTTTACCATCATGTCTAAATTCTGGTAAAAATTCTGGTGAAAATTCTGGTAAAAATTAAGTGAAATAAAGGTTTTATCAAGAACAGATGGATGTCCTTATGGAAAAAACTAACAAAACAAAACAATCAAAACAGGAGTAAAAAAATTGAATTTTGTTCACAAAAATGTTATTTCGGTAATACCTGCAGCCTTCAGCAAATGAAGAAATAAATTCATGTCATAAATTAATTGGTGTTTACAGAATTTATTGTAAAACAATGAACAGGAAGATGGGTTTGCATTTCAATTTCCAGGAAGAGGAACTTATTTTGACATACAGTTCTGGAAACATTACTGACATGTAAAATGTTTGCAGTAATGGATGTGTAATCCGGAAATGTGGCCTTTTTGTTTTTCACCAAGTTATTGTAAATATTTGCACGTTTTGTTTGAACATGTTTGACATATGTCACTGGCAGGGCTGGCATTACTTATTAATCCGAAAAGTGCATTTACCATGATGGAAGTGACACGAAAATGTCATTAACATGTTTTTACAGGTGTCAAATCCATTTTATCGAAAGGAAACTGACACCTTTTTAATAATTGGTGGCTGGGAGATGATTAATATTTCAGGAAGACCAATATTTGCTCAATTAGTAAAAACTGACTTGACTGGTTTAACACGCCAGTCAGGTCTATGACATCTTGATATGTCATCCATCATTCTGACATCATGACATGCCTGACATTTATTTGACATGCTGTCATGTTACCCATGTTTGTTTATGAGGGCTTTCCTGTTAAACTCATGTGCTTTTAAGTTTACCAACATGTTACAAACATGGTCATTATGATTAATGTTTACCAACATGTCAAACATGGTCATCACTGGTAAATGTTTACCAACATGTCACAAACATGGTCAGCACTGGTAAATGTTTACCAACATGTAAAAACATGGTTGGCACTGGTAAATGTTTACCAACATGCCACAAACATGGTCATCACTGGTAATGTTTACCAACATGTCAAAAACATGGTCATCACTGGTAAATGTTTACCAACATGTCACAAACATGGTCATCACTGGTAAATATTTACCAACATGTCACAAACATGGTCAGCACTGGTAAATGTTTACCAACATGCCACAAACATGGTCATCACTGGTAATGTTTACCAACATGTCAAACATGGTCATCACTGGCAAATGTTTACCAACATGTCAAACATGGTCAACACTGGTAAATGTTTACCAACATGTCAAAAACATGGTCATCACTGGTAAATGTTTACCAACATGTCACAAACATGGTCATCACTGGTAAATATTTACCAACATGTCACAAACATGGTCAGCACTGGTAAATGTTTACAACATGTCACAAACATGGTCAGCACAGGTAAATGTTTACCAACATGTCAAACATGGTCATCATTGGTAAACGTTTACCAACATGTCAAATATGGTCAGCACTGGCAAATGTTTACCAACATGTCACAAACATGGTCAGCACTGGTAAATGTTTACCAACATGTCAAACATGGTCATCATTGGTAAATGTTTACCAACATGTCACAAATATGGACATCACTGTTAAATGTTTACCAACATGTCAAAACATGGTCAGCACTTGTAAATATGTAAACATGCTACCAACACATGAGCAACATGTCAAATATCGTGTTTCAACATGTTTTATAACAGATTGGTTGAGTTTTTACCAAAACTGTATTTTGGTAAACTGTTCTGTATTTTTTTCATGTTAAATTTGATAACAAAAAAAGTCAAGATAACGAATTCATTAGTTTATAAAAAATGTTTATGCAAAGAATACCTGAACTTTATTATTATAATTACCTGACAGATCATGTGACGAGTAAGTTGGGATACATTTCTAATTAGTTTTCATAACTTAGTCTGAATTTAATTAGCATCATGTTTTCGACGTTTGACATTTGCCCAAAAATATTATCGTATTAGGATATTTTTGACAAAGTTATTATAATATTAATTGTATAATAGGCTTAAGATGATAACTGATTAGAAGACAGTGATGCTGTCTTAGCTAAAAGAAAGTTACTGAGTCTGTACATATTAATTATCTGCAAAATATTGGCTTTAATTAATTTCTTCAACAAGTAAAAGTTATTTGAGCTCACTAATATACTAGGGCATCTTTAACACTAGATATTCAACCAATTGCATACAGGGTGGTATAAATCCATAAAAACAAGTAGAACTAAAAAAAATTGTTAACTTTCTAAAAACATGGCAAAAGCTAGGGGAAAAATTCATAATTCAAAAAATATGTCATAAGTTAAGATACTGATACTGTCAAATAAATTCATAAAACATGATTAAATTCAAGAAATTTGGTACAAGCTCAGAAAATTGTCAATATTTGATGCAAATTAACTGTCTAAATTCAGAAAGTATGGTAGCATTTGGTGAATATAAAAAAACATGCCAAAACAAGTGCATCATTTCAATTATTGATGAGCAAACTCTTAATAGGTTTTTAAATCTTTTTGAGAAAATTTGGTAATTTTGGCTGAATTTGACATCATCTTTAACGTGCCTTGTGGTCAAACCTGGATGATATGAAACAAAGAGTTCATTTGGCAAATGGAGGAGAACGCAATTAGAGTCATGGCAATGTAACAACTAGTTGTTCTTCCCTAATTAATAATTAGAAACATAATGGAGCTCAGTAAATTCGGCGAGTGTCTTCTGGCTTAATATTGCCACTGCACTCTAGGGAGACACTCATATCATTAATGCAGTAATAGTTGAAAGATAAAGAAGGCGGCCATTTTTGGCTAATTTCACACAATTGTGTTTCAATTAAGAATGTGTTTCATGTAAAAATGTTTTGCTTTGCATGTTTCATTCAGAAAAACATTTTAATGTAAATTTTGGAGTGTATTTGATTCAGAAAGATAGTTTTGGATAATATTCCAATAGCTTCGAGTATGTTTTATTTAGAAAACTGCATTTAGATTGTTTCATTAAAAATAATGGTGGTTTGAAGTTTTCATTCAGAAATATATAAGGATGTATTTCGGAGCAAGTTTCATTCAGAATTGCATTATTTACACGTATTTTTGATTTATTCATAGAAATCTATTCAAAGTATGTTTCACGCAGATATATATAAATTAAGGATTTTTCCCCAGAAAAAAATCATTTGTTGAAGTATGTTTCATTCAGAACATTTAAAAAAATCTACAGTGCAGTAAAATCCATTATTTGTACTTTGTAGTCCTGTATTTCTGTATGAAACATACCATAAAATACAGTTTATTAATGAAATAGCTATATATAAGAGTACAGTATGTCGCATTCAGAAAAATGTATTTTGTAGTATTTCTGTATGAAATGTAACATAAAAAATACATTTTAAGAAACAAGCTACATGTATGTTTAGTAGCTAGTTGCATTCAGATAAATCAGTATTGTAGTATTTCTGTATGAAATATACCACAAAACACAGTATTTAATGAAAAAATTATGTTTTTGAGTATGTTTCTTTCATAAAAACGTACTTAGGAGCACATTTCACACACGAAAAGGTATTTTGAAGTACATTGCATTCAGAAAAATGTATTTTGTAGTATTTCTGTATGAAATGTAACATACAAAAACATTTTAACGAACAATCTATGTTTAGTAGCTAGTTGCAATCAGATAAATCAGTATTGTAGTATTTCTGTATAAAATATACCACCAAATACAATGTTTAAAGAAAAAATTATGATTCTAAGTATGTTTCATTTATAAAAACGTACTTAGGAGCAAATTTCACACACGAAAAGGTGTTTTGAAGTACATTGTATTCAGAAAAATGTATTTTGCAGCAAGCTTATTATGAAAAAGTTTTTCAGTACATCTCATAGCAACTAATCCCTTCTGATGAAATTATCATGGATGAAATTAACAGTTTTACAAAACCACCATTATTGAATTTTCAATGTCAGTGGGTAATGCTCAGTATTCCCCAGATGAAAGAATCAATAACTTGTTGACAGTGAAAAAGATAGGAGATTAACTCACAGGAAACTTAAAACTTTGCTACTTAAGTTACCGAAGCATTAAAGTCAGATGTATAAACTAGGATTATAACAGGTAATAATGCATCTCACTTAAATTCATAATTTAATCGCTCCATCGAATAAAATTGCAAATAAATCAAATTTTACAGTGGTGCACAAAAATAAGTATTTTCCTTACATTACTTTTATGTCCACACCATTCAAAGTGAGAATTTTTCTTTATTTTAAATGCTAATGGAAGGTATCACCATTTGCAAATGTAAAAAAAGTCACTACGGTAATTACTTATTTTATAACTTAAATTATAATACTGTTCAGGGAAGACTAATTTATTTTAAAAAGTCCAGGAAATAAATTTTCCTGACATTTTTAAAAGAAATCAATCTTCCCTGACTTTTTCCTAAATTTTCCAGGTCTTTCCACTTCCCTGACATCTCCAGGTTTTCCAGGTCTGGGGTAACCCTGTCATATTTATAAACAATGAACAATAAACACAGCGTTTTTTACATTGACATATGTCACATTTTCGAAATTTTAATTGATTTATTTTAAAAAAGTCAAGGAAATAAATTTCCCTGACATTTTTAAAAGAAATCAATCTTCCCTGACTTTTTCAGGTCTTTCCAACTTCCCTGACATTTCCAGGTTTTCCATGTCTGGGGAAACCCTGTCATGTTTATAAACAACCAGAGGCACCCGTGCAACTTTGTTTGCATGCTGTTTGGGAGATGTATTTACCCACCCCTTTGTTTAACCCCTTAGCGGGGGTTATACAAAAGAAAACACTTTGCTATCAAAGTTCTTGGAACCTAAGGTATATGCCTGCTAAATTTCAAGGGTGTAGCCCTAACAGTTTGGGAGATATATTTACCCACTTCTCTGTTTAACTCCTTTGCAAGGGTAATACGAAAAAGACACTTTGCTATCAAGGTTCTTGGAACCTAAGGTACATGCCAGAAAAATTTCCAGGCTGTAGCCCTAACAATTTCAGAGATGTATTTACCCACCTTTCTAGTTTAACCGCTTTGCGGGTAACCTTTGTGGGTAATACAAAAACACACTTTGTTAGAAAATGGCACCAAACGAAAACCCATGGAAAATGTGAAGGTTTTAGCCTTAACGGATTTAGAGATATAATTGATATAATTACCCCTCTTTTAAAACCCCTTCGAAGGGGACTACGAAAAAATCCTTACTTAAATTGTGGGTTTGGCACCCAAGGAAGGTACATGTACATGCAAAATTTCAAGGTTCTATAGTCGTCCCAGCAAAAGAACGAAAAAATGGCGTCGTTCAGACCAATAGGATGCAATTTCCTGTTTACGATTAGTCCATCCTGTAATACAATATCGAGCATGGCAGCCATTTTCCTCTTACCGCTTAAACTCCTGAAACAGTATGTCGATAAGCCGCATCTCTTTGATTGGCTGGAAAAAATTTCGTTCTTTTGGCGAGACGACTATAGCCCTATCGGTTTGGGCTGTGCGATGATTGTCTGCCAGTCAGTCAGGTTGTCTTTTTTATAAACAGTAGAACCTGTCTAACTTAATACTGTAGGGACCGGGCATCACGTATCGGTTTAGATAGGTTATTGACTTAGGCAGGGACATTAATCAAGCGTGGGGACGAGCTCGGGACCAACATCTGATATTAGGTTATGGAGGTTATAAGTTTACACAGTATTGAGTTAGACAGGTTCTACTGTATATAGATAGATAGATGAACAATAAACACATTATTTTTTACATTGGCATATGTCATATTTTCGAAATATTAATCAGCGGGGAATCTTTTATCCTGGTAAAGTCAGAGAAGTTGAAAACTGAATTTCTGGGGGAACCTTTATGATGTCTTGCTGAGAACAGGATGTAAAATGACTCGCCCTGTAAAACTGCAGCAGAAGGGCATTGGGTCGAAAGTGAAATACACGTAGGCGAGAAACAGAGTTAGATAAAAAAAAGTAATACGCATTGCATTAGCCTCGCTGCCATGGATGAGGAGGCTAGTTGCAGGATGGGTTCAAGTTAAGATGAAATTTCAAGACGATCAGCTAGTTATCATTGAAGTCTTCATGAATTATTCATAGGAGCGAGAAAATTAGGTTATAGTTCCTCCCATTACACAAGGAAAATTAAATATTTAAGCAGCAATTTGAACAGGAGTTTATTGGGGGTGGGGGGGGGGTGTATTAATTGGAAGACAAGATGTGGTGAAAAGTTTTACAAATGTTATGAGGGAAGTTAAAATGTTTAGAGCATGTTTGACAACATCTTTAACACACACATTCAACACATTGCCGTGTTAAACCAATGACCAACTTTTTTATATGGTCTTCGCTCATGATGTCAATGAAACAGTGATTTAAAATGATTTAAAATTTTCAATGACAATTAAATTTGATAAATGGAATGTAATGAAATGTGTTTCAATGGATTTTACTCATTTTCGTAAAAAATAAGTGCTAACTTGCTTTAGTTGGTGCCTTCCAGAATTTAAGGCAATTTTTAGCATTAATTTAGGTATTTTGTAACAAAGTTTTGGTATTAATTTTATTAATTTCAGTTCGTTTGTAACACAATTGTTGGGAATAACTTTTTCTTTTTTATTAACTGTTTGTTTTTGTGACAAATTTTGATAAATTAAATGTATTTTCATGGATCTTACTTACTTTTCGTAAAAAATAAGTGCTTAAACATTTACTTTAGTTCGTGCCTTCATGAATTGTTAAGGCAATATTTAAGATAAGGCAATTTTTGGCATTAATTTAGTTATTTTGTAACACAAGTTTTGGAATTCATTTTATTAATTTTAGTTCGTCAGTAACAGAATTTTTGGTATTACCTTGTGTTTTTTTGTAACAAAATGTTTGGTATTAATTGTTTGTTTTTGTGACAATTTTTGATGTTAGTTTTTTTTTCTACCACAATTTCTAGTTTTTTGTGTAACACAAATTTTGGTGTTAATTTAGTTTTTCTGTAACACAATTTTTGGTATTAATTCAGTTTTTTTGTAACAATTTTTGATATTAATTTAGCTTTTCTGTAACAATGTTTGGCATTAATATCGTTATGTTGTAACACAAGTTTTGGTAATAATTTTATTTATTTTAGTTCGTTTGTAATATAATTCTTGGTATTAATTTGTTTTTCTTGTAACAAAATTTTGGTATTAATTGTTTGTTTTTGTGACAATTTTTGGTGTTAATTTTTATTTTGTAACACAATTTCTAGTTTTTTGTGTAACATAAATTTTGGTATTAATTTAGTTTTTCTGTAACAATTTTTGGTATTAATTTAGTTTTTCTGTAAACAATTTTTGGTATTAATTTAGTTTTTTTTGTACCACAATTCTAAAGGTTGTCAAAGTATGACAGGACTGCCATTGGTCAGTACGTCCGTCCTGGTGCTGTCTGCAATCGCTGTCTACATCTGCTCTGTCAACACCAACGTCGTCCATGCAGCTCCCAGCCAGAGAAATTCAGGTGAGATTTGGTGAAAATTTTGCATGATTATCAATTTCCGATCGAAATGATGCCTTAGAAGGGAAGCAAATCAAATATGCAAATAACTCGTCGATTGGGCGAAACATTTCCATTGTACTCTTATTTCACAAAAAGTCGATTTTTTGCCTATTCATCACTTCCTATGGTACCCACAATGCATCACTTTCACCCAGTAGGTCATGTTCTGGGGTGAAGAATTATTGATTATTCGCATGAAAAAACGGATGAAAACATGTTTTTCAAATTAATGTTGTGTCGATAAACCAGCTACCTGTCGGTGTGACCTTCAATGCATGTATAAACAGGTCCTGGACAGCTCAAGACTACAGTAATGTAAAGTAACAATTACCGGTGAAAAAGTATCAGAAATGTTTTTTTTTAAAAATATGTGAAATGTTTTTTTTTAAAAATATGTGAAATGTTTTTTTTAAAAATATGTGAAATGTTTTTTAAAAAAATATGTGAAATGTTTAAAAAAAGTATGTGAAATGTTTGAAAAAGTACGTGAAATATTTGAAAATCAGTTTCCTAAAAACTTGGTTTAATTTCCATGTGACTACTAAGATGAATCTGTAAGGCATCCACTCAATCCAATTCAATTCAATTCAATTTCTTTCAAATCATGATCCAACTCAGTTCAACCCAACTAAGGGACGATCAAATATTATCTCACATTTTCGTATTTTCAGACCTCCCTTAGTGACCACAATTTGAAAACATTGTAAAAACATTGTGGGTTTTGGTTACATTAAAGCACATTTAAAAAACAGGCGAATTTTTTTGGTTGATTTCTATTTAATGTCTCATGAAATACCATTGTTGGGGGTTGTCAAATGATGTTATAAATGTATTTCATAAAGCATTGCATACAAATCAATGCAACTTAAATAGCAAGCTCATATTAGTAGACTATGCTCGTATTAGTAGACTATGCTCGTATTAGTAGACTATGCTCGTATTAGTAGACTATGCTCGTATTAGTAGACTACAACACGTAAATTTGATCCGCATATACTACGGTATCTTCTCTGCCCAAATGCACTCAAAACATACATGTATAGTCCAACCCTACTTGTTCAGTAAACAACAATGACAAATGTCTTGGCGGTCGAAATTTACTCTTTTTATAGTTTTTTAGCCAATTGCATTTTTTGTGTTATATTACACAATTCAACCTAACCTAACCCACGAAACCAACTGAAACCAACTCAAAAATCATATTTTCAATCCGTTGAAATAAAGGAAATATAATGTAGGACATCCTTACACTCAACTCATTACTGGTCTCTATTCAATGTAACTCAGGTCATGTCGGCCTGCCCCCACAGTTTTCCATCTTTTCGGCTGAGTTCTACGCCATTGTTCGTGCTCTCCTGAATATCCTGCCAACCAGCTGTGGCGAGCCATCATTTATTCTGGCTCCAGCAGCTGATTGGATAGCCTCTTGCAAGGTGTCCCTAACTGTGCCAATGCATCCTGCATTGCATCCTCACTGAGTTGCGCTTCGTACAAGTTTGGCTTCGTGAGTTTGGCTTCGTACAAGGACTGGCTGTGGCAGGGTTTTTTGTGGCATTTTGTTGGTTGCCCGGTAATACCCCTCCTTTATCCTGTACTTGGACCTGTTGATGCATGTTTATAAAGCATTGTAAATGCTGTGATATGCAACCCTTAGATGTAATTCAACAAAAGCCTTTCTGCAAGATGGCGTCCAACAGATTGCAAAATGGCAGCGTTGATACAAACTCATTAAATTACCTCCCGGATGTTCCGAGGCCCATTTTATTCCCCGCAGTTTGCCATTTATTACTAATTCGGTTTCGGCTTCGTGTTCATCATTTATTACGAGATGGCGTGAACAGCGATAATCGAAACACGACAGCGTCGAGTGCATAATGGCGGTCTGCATGTAGTGGTAATTTACCAAATTAACATCTCGAGCCCCATGGAAATGATAAACCTGAGAGATTATCCTGAGGTCCTTTTGTAACTTTAGTCGATATATATTCGCATAATCGATTGAGGTCATATCGATTACGGATCGTTTTCATTCGATTATTGCTATTTGGTTTTATCTGGCAAATACCAATGTAGAAGGAATTGTCCTCTGAAGTGCTAATGAACTTGCATTCAAACCTGAAATGGAAACCTGAAAACGTCAGGGTAGTTGAACAGACCTGGAGAAGTCGGGGAAATATTTAGAAAAAGTCAGGGAAATTCAGCCATTATAAAGACACAGAAGTCAGAAAACGACACATTAAATCGGCCCGCATTAATTTGCTGCCAGGAAAGTTTTTACATTGGCATATTTAAGGCCGGCTGCAGATAAGCGGGGACGCTGCGGTTTTTCGTCGTGCGTTCATCCTAGGCATTACTGTCAATGGTTGCATGCACACGTGCGTGCGTCAGCAGGACTGCAGCCGTGGTCTGACTGCGGTACCGCAGCGTCGTTGATTTGACGTGAGTGTTTTGCTAGCACGCACGTCCTGTAAGGCCATAGACTAAAGCGCCTTAGGCCGGCTGCAGGCGAGCGGTGTTTTAACGCGGGACGCAGCAGTTTTTCGACGTGCGTTCGTCCAAACCATTATCGTCAATGGGCGCATGCACACGTGTGTGCGTTGGCCGGACTGCAACCGCGGTCTGACTGCGGTACCGCAGTGCCGTTGATTTGACGTGGGTGTTCTGCTAGAACGCACGTCCTGTAAGGCCATAGACTAAAGCGCCTTAGCTTACTCTTGCATTAAAGAAGGCTGGTAGAAGAAGCGCCGTAATTATCCGTCTGCAAAATGCACGTTTATCCACCGCACGACTGCATTGGATAATGGATGCTGCGTCACCGTGCGTTCAACGGTGCGTTAATGCACCATAAAACAACGCTTGTCTGCAGCCGGCCTAATGTGTGTGTTGATTTGGGGGGCACAGTGCCTAAAAGGCAAAATGGTGCCCGAGCAGAAGCGTAGGACGCAGACACATATACTTAGAAATAGGAAAGAAAAGGAAATTTGGCAAAAATGGATGAGAGGAAAAGTAGAAACAACATAAATATATTAGCCGGCCTAATATCTTCACATTAGAAATGGTCAGGAAAATTTGTTTTTAAAACCTGGAATAGTCAGGGAAAAGTCAGAGAAGCTGAAAACTGAATTTATGGGGGCTGTTAAGGTTCCCATGTCATTTTACAGCCCCATTCATCACCATGGTTGGGAATGAGCAATTTGAGAGCAGTGAAACCGGTTTTTTTCTCTTCACTTTCAACAAACCTACTGAGGCGTGGGAATGGGCCTAACGCTGCAAATGATGAATTTTATCACGAATGTGCCCTTCGGGTTAAATTCGGTTAAATAACACGGTGTGTTTGGAAGGAAGAAAGCACCGAGTGAAGGGCCCTTTGGGGTAAGACTGGGAATTATTGCTCCTGGGGGTGCCCTTGGAGTAAATATCACGCCTCTCAACGCCATCGATTTTTGCAGAAATTATTTCTGTTGCATTAGGTCCTTACGAGTAATGACTTTTTCACGCATGACTGATGAAAGGTATTGGACTGATGAACACATTTCGTATGAAATAATTACGAATGCTTGCTTCTGAGCATTTTTATTGTGTTCCTTGTGGCAAGAAACTGTTGGCTGACATTATAAAGTCCCTTGGAAGGGCCTGCAACCTACACGAGTTCAAGTACATGTAGTTGGTCAATATTTGTTTTTAATCAGTATTGGCATCTGCATCTTCAGTATTTTTGACTATCAGAAAGAACTTTTTGATTTCACTGAAAGCAAAATTATTGACGATTTTTTCATGGTGAAGTGGTTTCAAGTTCATAAGTAGGAAATTAGCCATATTTTTGAATTTTCAAACCTCAAAAACACTTCGAGTGTTTATTATCAGTATTAACCATTATGAAATTTGATTCGATGTGGAATTATATTTAATTTATTGAATTAATATTTTGCAATAAATAATGATGGAAGCTCATCGAGAATGGTAAAAGCAGCACATTTAAATTAGAAATTTGACATTAAAATGCAATTTCAGTTCTAGTTATATAAAGGATATTTACGTTATAAATATATGCATCACACACTGCATCATCAGTATTTTTGACTATCACTAAGAACATTTTGAGTTCATTCAAACCAAAATTAATGATAATTTTTGCATGGTGAAGCGGTTTCAAGTTCATAAATAGGAAATTAGCCATATTTTTGAATTTTCAAACCTCAAAAAAATGGTGCTTATTATCAATATTAACCATTATGAAGTTTGATTCGAAGTGGAATTATATTTTTATTTATTGATTAGAATATTTTTGAATCAATAATTATGGATTCTTATCGAAAATGGTAATTAGAAATTTGACATTAAAAGGCTCTTTCAGTTTAAGTTATATAAAAGATATTTACGTTATAAATATATTCATCAAAGATGGTTATTAAAATTAAATTAAGCTGAATAAAACTTGAAATAAGCAAAGATTTATTTTCTGTTATTTGGTAAATTTGCACGTGTGAAGTGCGTATGGATATTCATCTAAAATGTAATAAAACACACCTAATCCTAGTTTCATTTTAGTGCCTGGTGCACCTCGACAGGAAATCGCAATTAGTTTTGAGTAATTAATTAGTGCAGTCTTTCTTACTCTAAAGTGTAATTAGGAGACAGGATTGATGAGAGCAATAAAATGGTTTATGCTCAGCTTTTAGCCTCAGGTTCACATTATGAGTTGTAATTTTGGGGGAAATGAGACGAACTTAATGAGCATGCCATAAATTCAGTGCTAAAATTATGAAAACTGACAAAGTATTTCATAACATTCATACCAAAGAATGTGCAGCAGTGATGCAGTAAATCCTCAAATTAACTTAATCAACATCAAAAGCTGGGAATTTCATGGATATTATTTTTCATTTTATTATTATATTTATATTATTTCTTATTTCAAAAATAGCTTATCTAGGAAAAATATCCCAACTGAAAATGATTAAAACTATCCTGTTTCTAGGGAAATATTTAATTTTGCAAATCAGCCAATTTTATATTTCTTGCTTAAATTTAAGGGCTGATATGATACATTGTATTACATTTTGTATTACATTGTATTATAATTGCTAGACATATCATTATATTAAGTGCCAAATAAAATACTGTAAAAGTGCTTTTTAGGGCCCTCTTAGTGGTGATAAAAATGCAAATATTTATCCTTAATGGGAAAATGAGTTTGTGTAATAAACGTGGGCAGCTTTGATGTAAAATGTTAGTTTCAAGTGGATAAAATGAGGCTATCAAATAAAGGCCATTGCACCATATCGTATACTTTACCATGTGAATGACTGATAATGAGTGTGATAAAAAGTACTCGATTTTTACATTTTTACCTTCATGCTACATAATTAGCATCTTGGGGGCAAAATTCATATAACATTTAATCGAAACCATCACGAACCAAAATTGAAAACATGTCCATAAGCAAGTATGTGAATATTGAGATGTTAGTGAATCATATCATTTTTTATTAAAATAATTTCTGTTTTGTTAAAATTTTTAAATTTATCTTGCATAATTAACATCTATCCTTGTTTTGTTAGCAAACTTTCCTGTTTTGTCAACAACTTTCCTATTTCGTCAACCTTTGTTTTGTTAAAAACTTTCCTGTTTTGTCAAAAACTTTCCCGTTTTGTAAACAACTTTCCTGTTTTGTAAACAACTTTCCTGTTTTGTAAACAACTTTCCTGTTTTGTAAACAACTTTCCTGTTTTGTTAAACGTTTTTGTTGTTTTGTCAAAAACTTTTCTTGCTTTGTTAACAAACTTTCCTGTTTTGTCAACAACTTTCCTATTTCGTCAAAGCCTTTGTTCTGTTGAAAACTTTCCTGTTTTGTCGAAAACTTTCCTTTTTTGTAAACAACTTTCCTGTTTTGTAAACAACTTTCCTGTTTTGTAAACAACTTTCCTGTTTTGTAAACAACTTTCCTGTTTTGTTAAACTTTTTTGTTGTTTTGTCAAAAACTTTTCTTGCTTTGTTAACAAACTTTTCTTGCTTTGTTAACAAACTTTTCTTGCTTTGTTAACAAACTTTTCTTGCTTTGTTAACAAACTTTCCTGTTTTGTCAAAAACTTTCCTATTTTGTCAACAACTTTCCTATTTCGTCAAAACCTTTGTTTTCTTGAAAACTTTGCTGTTTTGTTAAAAACTGCTAATTTTAATCAGAATATTCTTCACCTGATCGTTTCCACTTATTTTTCCAGTTATTTTATTGGAAAATTTGCAATTTCCAATTTCCTATTCATTGCATTGCACAGAATTCTTCTGTTTATTTCTTTTGTTTGAAGCACATATTTTAGTGATTTGTTGATTTGTTTATACTATTTTGGACCAAAATATTGGCGCTTTAAGCAAAAATTACTAATTACTGCAAATTGCATATTCATCATCTTCATTAAAAATGTGCCTAGCATTTCATCCTTAACCTAATTAAATTTCTGATCACCATAAAAAAAATCTCCACATATCACAAAAGCCAATTTCTTCGAAGGCAAATTCATAGAAATTGCTGATCGACATCCAAAATTGACTTTTGCAAAATATTTACGAAAAGACGATCATTTCTTGGCAACTCCAAGGGCACTTGGTTTCCAATCATTGGCCTTTCAACACGTTTCCTTGACTATTTTTTTCCTATTTTCACCAATAAATATCAAGCAGGTCATGAATAGGAAGTGACGTGCAATTATCCACCACCATCATTGAGTTTGTTATGTCAAATAATGCGATAACCGACCCTGAAAATCACATTCATGACGATTTCAGAGCATGTTTATCCCGAACACATTTGTGATGAAAAGTAAATCACCAAAGTGGAAGATTTCCATGATTACTGTGTTGCCTGTTACTAAGAAGATGATGAAAACATGTCTCAACCTATTACGAGTACATCACAGGACATACTTCCTGCAACATTGAGTATAAATCACCTTGCTATTGATGAGCACATGACATTTTGATTAGCTTTGATTATCACACTCTAGGTCATATTTTTCAAATTATGGTTTGCAAACACGTCATCGTGACGTCAGTGGGGGGTGGCACCAGTTCCAGCCAATCAGAAATGACAGCTTTTAACACAAATAACCGTTTATAGTAATACTTTAGTACTAAAGTGCATTTTCAAAAATTAAGCAAATTAACCCACGTGATATGGGGATTTATTTGAAAATATGAAAAAATTTCATGTTTTCGCATTTTTATAAATAATGAAAAAAATATAGCATTTTCAACATTGACAAATGTCATGCTTTCGCATTTTTATGCAAAAACTAACATAGTTTTTGCTAGTAATATGGAAAAAAAATATAGCACTTTTTACATTGACAAATGTCATGTTTTCGCCTTTTCATAAACAATGAACAAAAATATAGCCTTTTTACATTGACAAATGTCATGTTTTTGCATTTTTATAAACAATTAACAAAAATATAGCATTTTTTACATTGACAAATGTCATGTTTCCGCATTTTCATAAACGATGAACAAAAATATGGCATTTTTATAAATAATGAGCAAAAATATAGCATTTTTTACATTGACAAATGTCATATTTTCGCATGTTTATAAACAATGAACAAAAATATAGCCTTTTTTACATCGACAAAAGTCGTATTTTTGTATTTTTATAAACATTTAACATAAATATCGCATTTTTTACATTGACAAATGTCATGTTTTCGCATTTTTATAAACAATGAACAAAAATATAGCATTTTTTACATTGACCAAAGTCGTATTTTTGCATTTTCATAAACAATGAGCAAAAATATAACCTTTTTTACATTTAAAATGTCATGTTTTCGCATTTTTGTAAACAATCACAAAAATATAGCATTTTTTACATTGACAAATGTCATGTTTTCGCATTTTTGTAAACAATGAACAAAAATACAGCATGTTTTACATTGACAAATGTCATATTTTCGCATTTTTGATGCCCATGTACATTTTTTTAAACCTGGAAGAGTCAGGGAAAATTCAGGGAAGTTAAAAATTGAATTTCTGGGTCATCCCTGTATAAGATTTAAAAAAATACACCCATTGTTGATTGGCCTTTATCAGAGTGACCACCTGCCATTTGGAGCCAGACTTTTATAATAAACGTGATTGCGAAGAAATGGATGTTGGGAAAATGTAAGGAAAACGTAAATAAATCTAAGATTTGTGGAAATTGGAGATGCTGCAGTATAAAGTAAAGCAAACAAACCAAGGTCCCCAGACAGCATTTTCAGTTGGAAAAGAAAATACGAGAGCATTTATTAGATATGATATACGGAGTCCTTTTAATCCGCCTTTATTTTCACCCCTAATAAAACGTTATTAAACCGCCCCAGCCTGCTCGGCTAATTAATTAAAAATAGAAGGTGCTGCTGATGAAGTGATGAACGACGTTGTTATCTGAGCAAATTTCGTTGCCAAGGTTCAACATTATTATTAGCATTATTATTGCCCACCGTATCGTGTCTAACCTTTAATTTTAGTTTTATGGATGGACGGCTATCAACGCAATTAAAATGGGGCCTGTAATCATACAGGGTGTGTCGCTTAATTGCATTATCAGTGCCTATCAAACATTTTTGCATTAATTCAATTTTGAATTTAATTGCTAATTTTGGGATAATGGGTGATGCAGGAAATATATATATATATTCAAATATACATAAATAATATAACAATATATTAATATAATATTTCAATTCAATATAATATTTCAATATAATATAATATAATATTTATAAATATTACATATTTGAAAAATATATATATTATATATTTGAATATATACATATTTCCTGCATAATATATATAAATATTCAAAGATATATATATATAAATTTGAAATCGATTTTTTACACGTAATGGGTTGATAATTAATTTTTTAAAATTTGACATACATGTATTTTCATTTCAATTTAATACATAAGGTGTCGTGATGAAGTTTGAATATAAACTAGATTTTTTCATTTGTACATTTTCAGAAAATGTGACTTTGAGAGGGTATCATTATTGTGTTATTAATATCCAGTCCTGCATTTCATAAAAAAATTGCAGGGTGAGGTGTTGATGAATTAATTTTTTTTTTAATGTAGCACAGTTTAAATTTAATTTAACAACGATTCAAATGTAGTTAAGTTTCAAAATGAACTAGATTTTCAATTGTTGATTTTCGGAGAAATTTGATTCCATGGCCCTTTTTCACAAAAATATGAGCATGAAATGTCATGAATGTCATGAGCATATACATAAATTTGAAATCGATTTTTTTACGTAATGGGTTGATAATTCATTTTTTTAAATTTGACATACATGTATTTTAATTTCAATTTAATACATAAGGTGTCCTGATGAAGTTAGAATATGAACTAGATCTTTTAATTCGTCCATTTTCAGCAAATGTGATTTTGAGAGGGTATCATTATTGTGTTATTAATATCCAGTCCTGCATTTCATAAAAAAATTGCAGGGTGAGGTGTTGATGAAATTAATTTCTTTTTTTATGTAGCACAATTTAAATTTAATTTAACAACGATTCAAATGTAGTAAAGTTTCAAAATGAACTAGATTTTCAATTGTTGATTTTCAGAGAAATTTGCTTCCATGGCCCTTCTTCACAAAAAATGAGCATGAAAATGTCATGTGAGGAGTTGATGATTTTTTTAATGTACACAGTTTAAATTTAATTTAACACATAAAGATGGAAATGTAGTTAAGTTTCAAAATGAACTAGATTTCCGATTGATAATTTTCGGAGAAATTTGATTCCATGGTTCTTTTTCACAAAAATGAGCATGAAAATGTCACGAATTAATTTTTTTATATTTCACACATAATGGTCTTAATAAAGTTAAGTTGGTGATTTTCCATTGTGAATTTGAGAGAATTTGTTAATAAGTGGGTGATTTTTATTCCAGGTCAAATTTCACAAGATTTTTTTAATTTATCAAATTGTAATTTAACACATAACGGTGCTAACTAAGTTCAGTTTGAATACGAACTAGCTTTTCAAATGTCGATTTTCAGATAATTTGTAATTGTGTGGTGCCATATTGCATTACTCACTTTCAATGTCCCATTTCATAAAAAAATGAGAGGCATGAAAAGTTGATGAATCTGATGAATAGCTGCAAAGAGTTGAGGATATCTAGCTTCCTTACCTTATTTATTTTATATAAAAAAACGATTATTGTGAGGAGTTGATGAATTGGAGTATGAGCTGTGAGGATTTGATATTTTCAATTTTTCTAATTATCGATCAAATCATCAATCCATCACTCATCATTACATCAAGAATTATTTCAATGCAACCTCAACACCTCATTTTCTGATACTGGGCCCAGATAATAAAAAAATAAAAAAATAATATTTGAAATTGTGATAAACAAGGTTGTTTACGAAGAAAAGTCGCTAAATTGTGATAAACAAGGTTGTTTACGAAGAAAAGTTCATCTCTAATGTTGACATCGACATGAAAATAAATTTCGTGCAAAAACACTGATAAAAAGCAAATGTTTTTTACATTCTGGAAAACGATCCCTTTTATATCAAGGGCAAACCAATTAATGTGGACATCGAAATTAATTAGATCTTTGAATATCACTTAATTGCTTTTCGTTTCTTGAGCTGCTCAAATTTCAACTCATTTCATCACTAAGTGAATTCCTGAAGATCAAATTTTCAACTGCTGATTTCACCTGATTGCTCAGAAAAACGTATTTTCAAGTACAAATATAGACTGGATTTCACTTATGTCTACAACTCCCTTAGCTAGTTTTTCAGGTCATTGAAAGTGTTGGAATTATGCCATTATTTCCTCCAATTTCCTTAAATTCCAGAATCATTAAACCTGATTTTAATTGTAATTTAAATTTTTGTTTATTTATTTACTTTTGCAGAAAATGCAGCTGTAAACCACGTGACCGAAGCTCAGGTTGGTAAACTTAACGTTTCACTATTTCATTTTTCTCACATCCTCAATTGGTTCACAAAACGTGTTTGAAGTTGCCTAGGATGGCACAAATATAAAATGAAAAATTTAACTTATTATTTTTACCTTTAAGTGCATTTTGAAATTTACTATTTATTACTTTTACCTTTTAGTGCATTTTTGCAATTTACTTTTCTTATTTGTTACCTTTTAGTGCATTTTTGCAATTTACTTTTCTTATTTGTTACCTTTTAGTGCATTTTTAAAGTTTACCATTTATTATTTTTTACCTTTTAGTGCATTTTTGATATTTACCGTTTATTATTTTTTACTTTTAGTGCATTGTCGAAATTTACTATTTATTACTTTTTACCTTTTAATGCATTTTTTAAATTTGCCATTTATTACTTTTTACCTTTTAGTGCATTTTTGCAATGTAATATTTATTACTTTTTACCTTTTAGTGCATTTTTGCAATTTAGTATTTACTTTTTACCTTTTAGTGCATTTTTAAATTTATCTTTTATTTTGATACCTTTTAGTGCATTTTTAAAATTTACCATTTATTATTTACCTTTTAGTGCATTTTTTAAATTCATCATTTCTTATTTTTCACCTTTTAGTGAATTTTTGAAATTTAGTATTTATTACTTTTTACCTTTTTGTGCATTTTTGAGATTTACTATTTATAACTTTTTACCTTTCAGTGCCATTTTGAAATTTACTATTTATTATTTTTTACCTTTCAGTGCATTTTTGAAATTTAGTATTTATTACTTTTTACCTTTTAGAGCATTTTTGAGATTAACTATTTATTACTTTTTACCTTTTAGAGCATTTTTGAGATTAACTATTTATAACTTTTTACCTTTCAGTGCCATTTTGAAATTTACTATTTATTATTTTTTACCAATTAGTGCATTTTTGAAATTTAGTATTTATTATTTTTTACCTTTCAGTGCATTTTTAAATTTACCATTTATTATTTTTTACCTTTTAGTGCATTTTTGAGATTTACCTCTTCTTACTTTTTACCTTTTTGTGCATTTTTGAGATTTAGTATTTATTGCTTTTAACCTTTTAGTGCATTTTTGAAATTTACCTTTTTCCTGTGCTTTTTTACCTTTATTTGTTACTAAAAACATGGGTTTTAAAGCAAACTGAACGGCTGGGTCAGTGTAATTACTGCATCAAATTTTGAAGTATGGTAGGAGCATACAGAAAGGGGAAACTAATATTAACATGGGAAAAATGGCCCAAAGACGTTCGGCGCCTTTGAATTGGTTGAAGTTTGATCAAATTTTAAGTCGGTTGGGATTTTCACTGTGCAAATAAGCTATGCCCCTAAAATGCTCTAAGCAATTTACGGAAGCCCATTACCTCCATTTTTCGACTGCAATTTGCTGGAACAAAACCCAATGAAAGCGTTTTATTGGAGAGGATTTGAGCAGCACAAAGGCTTTGCTGCATCGATTTTCGAGAAAAATTGTCAAAATCCGACTTCTGATAACAAGCCGTCATAATGTGGGGCCATAGGCGGATCGAAAATGAGGGGATTAAGGTGACTATACTCCAGTTATGTCCCCCATCCTGAAAAACAGTTTTATATGTTTTTTACGTTGCCAATCTCTCAAAAAAGGCAGTTAAGATGAAAGATAACATCATTTTCAAATATACATCAAAATGCAAGTTGAGGACTTCAAATTCGTGGCTATCAAAGTGCACAAATTCAAATAAGGTTAAATTTCAAATTTGTTCAAATTTGATTATTTGTTGGGCTTGGTCCAGGTCATGGTGCATGCAACACTAATAGCATTTTGGGCACATAGATCGTTTTGAATCCCATATCTTCAATATTGCACAATTTTCATAAATATTGACCAGAAGGGCAAGGCAAATTACATAAATTAGAGAATAAAGCAATAGAATTCACGTAAAAATTAAAATTGAAAGTGATAGGTCATGGAAGTCATGAAAGTCAAGGAAGAAAATGCTAAAAGAGTAAATTAAGTCTTTGTGCATTTTGTGCAAGTTGATAAAATAAATTACTTTTTGCATTTTTTTAAAATCACGTATCTTCAATTTGAATTAGTGTCATCCATAATGATTGCATAATTTTCATAAATAATGACCAGAATAACAAAATGAATTCAGGCAAATTACATAAATTAGAGGATAAAGCAATAGAATTCACGTAAAAATGAAAAGTGAAAGTGATAGGTCATGGAAGTCATGAAAGTCAAGGAAGAAAATGCTAAAAGACTTAATTCTTTGTGCATTTTGTGCAAGTTGATAAAAATAAATTACTTTTTGCATTTTTTTAAAACCCTGTATCTTCAACTTTTCTTCAATTGCACAATTTCAAGAATGTTGTTGAAAAAACAATAACATGTGATACGAGTTCATTCAAATTAGCAGAATTCAAGAAAAAAAAACATTCACACAAAAGCTGTATGTTGAAAGAAAGATATTAAGGTTTTATCATCGTATATATCAAATATCATATAATATCTTATTTTTACATTTTTTTTTTTGTGTGTGTGTGTTTAACCATAGCATCATAGCACCTTTCAAGAATCTTTATAAAAATAAGAGTATTACAATATGCACTAGCTAAAAGGCACAACTAAAATTTTATTATTCCAAACACGTTATGGGCAGTCAATTTAATTTTCACTTTCGATTTTATATTGAAAGATTAAAGTGTCTGCACGTTTTGTGGCACAAAAAATGCATTATGGATCACGAATCGCCTTGTGTGGTTAGGATTTGAGTGAAAATTCAGTTTTCGAACGCATTATTCTGCTAAGGCCGAGAGTATTTTGCATCAAATATTTTGGGATTTTTTTTATATAAGATTAGCATAAACTGGAAGCCATTAAAGACGAAACAACAGTGTACGACTCAATTCAAGTCAGAAAAGTTAACTAAGTTCACATGTAATTAAAACGTGTTTTTCGTCATGTTTTGTTAGGAGGAAAATGAAGAAGAACAACTGGAGCAACTAAAAGCACTTCCAGGTAATTTCAGGAATTAGTCAGTTTTGATTGCTTTATCAGAAATGGACAAATCCATGGTTTACTGCACAGATATTGTAACTCCAATATTTGTAAAAAATAGTAAGTGGACAATTTGTATTCCCAATCACATAGCGGTACTTTGTGCCCAAACTCATTGAAGATAATTGCAATTTAAAGAGATTGTATATTTACAAGTATTTATGCACACATTGTATGTCATTTAAATCCTACCCTATATCTTATCCGAACAAAATATAGTACGTGACCACTGGCGGTCACTACAAACACGACCCCTAACGTTTGATTCCAACAAATAATGTACATGATGCAAATTTTTGGGACACCCTACAAACTGGAGGACACTTGTTGGGTCCTCTTTGATCACAATAGATGTTCCATTTCCAGATAACAATAGCGGCTACTTCACTTTTGTCCAAAAATCAGTTGTTGCCCCTTACAGCATCCTCAGGGGGCAAACACTCATAGCTATCGTTGTTATCGCCCTTATTGTCCCGGCTGACCTTTTGACCTTTTCGACATCTAAGTGCTCCTGAGCCACGAAGCATGAAATATAGAGGAGATTAAGCAAACAAGCCATTCGGAATCTCATCGATTATTTTTCCCTTTTCACGCAGCCAACGTGGCCGTGTCGAAGACGCAGACGAAAACGGTGACGAAAATCAACGGCAAAACGGAAATGCATCGCACCAAACAGGAAACAGGTATCTAGCTAATCCCATGCCAAATGCACTGGGCCCCTAACACGATTACCAACTGCATGGCAGGAATCAATTTCCCTGGACAAATAGTAGCTGGAGTGGTGAACATGAAACCTTTTTGGCCAACTGTTGAAACAGGATGTGGGGGTTGGGCGAGATGGCGCCATTGAAGGTCATGGTGGCTGCATTGCCCATTTCGGGAAAGAGCATCGCGAAAATAACGCGGGAAAGTTTAAATAAAAACTGGGGTGGATAGAAAGTAAGAAATTGACAAAATGCAAACCAGGAAGTGCCAATTAAGCAATTCGTACCTTATCTTTTAACATAGTATTGCAGTAATTGTTGCAATGTTGGCGATAGGACGACGCAGCGAAACATTACATTGACGTCAGTTCTCCAATGATTATGATAGACCAGAAATCCCTTGGTACTTGGTCAGCGTTTAGGATATGACATTTGTCGCATTGTTACGGATATACAAGGGTGGTTAATAGGCTAGCAGTAACATAGAAAAATGAGAGTGATAAGAGCCATGCTGGGTGCTCAAGTCACCGCTAATGCACGCCGCTTTAGGAATACAGTAAAATCGAAGCAGTCTATGCCAAGCAGAAATGCGCTTAAACTTGTGGCCGTTGTAGTCTCATGAGGCAGTGCACGTCATGTAAAAACAAGCATCTTTATGACCTTTGCAATTTATGAATTCCACCGCTCGCTGGTGAATTCCAAAATTGGTCGAATTGTGCTTACATGACAGATAATCGATTCTGCCATGCCACAAGCAGTGCTGACATATTAGTCTAGACCTGGGTCAGGGGTTAACTTATCGATTGGTGCAAATCTTGTTTAGTGGAGGACACGGCCAGTGGCAAAACGTTGTCGAAGATCTCCCAACACCTGATGACATCGGATTCGGGTGATGGAAGCCCTAAGACGGTCCTCAAGACGGAAGTGGACATCCCGGCAAAGGGCATCCATGAAGTAACCGTCAGCAAGAAGCCCAAGAAGCTAAGGGCAAATCAGCGTGCCACCCTGGAGGGCCTGGGCAATGATATGGCAGAGGTGGGTACGAAGACTACCATACTGTCCATGGCAGTGGTCTTAGGGCCCTTTTGGGTGTCTATTCAATGGATATCATTTATAAACAATGCCACCTCTGAATCAATAGCAGTTATCCCTTCTTGTCAATGATTGTCAAGGATCTTAGTGATTTCAACCAATCAGTAATCTCATTTCACCGGTTTTACATTTACCATTTTACAAAAATTACATTTTGAATTGTATCCATCGGGCATCTCAATATCAATTAAGGGACTGATGCATTTACCATTTTTTACCAAAAATTACCCAAATTACTAAAAACTTGTACTTACATATTTGGGTATTTCCTTGATGTAGGACTATTACCAGCCCTATGATGGCGTCCAGTACAGTCCGGGGGACATGGCCGAGTACATCCGCAGGACCGGCGATGACGAGGGGGTGGCCCTTGCTGTGGAGGAGCTCATGAGGGAAGGACTGGTCAGTATTGGTCAGACTGTCAATGCACACACCCGGCCTGTAAAATACAAAGAAAATGTTTTAGAAACTTGTTTAATTTCATATTTCAACACAACTCAATTGTCAAAGGCACTCCTGACTCCAGACTTTCTCAAAGGAAATCTAATTTCCCCGACAAATCAGGCTTGATAGTTTTGGGGGCACCCTGTAATACAGGGTGTCTATGAAAGATCATAGCTCGTTTTGAATGCGGCACATGTTCACAGTTAATGTAAAAATACATGTAAATGCCATTTAAGCTTACTGAGACATCAAAAAGTTTATACGTCTGACCACCCAAGTGACACTGCATTGAATTGAATCGAATCTAGTTGCTCCCATACCTGGTGTAGCGACTTAGTCAATTATTTGCGGCTGGATTACTAACTATACTATTATCGAGTTTGGTGCCATCGACCAACCATCTTTCAAAGCTTTCGTCGGAACTTTTTATGCGGCGAAATGTTACGGCGCTGAGTGGAAAGACGCTATTTCGCGACTCCGCGCCCTCTAGCAGCGGAATGCGCAAACGTTTGACCGCTGAAAAATTACGTACTGTGTCACCAGGAAGCGGAGGATGTAGTGCATGTGATGTGTCAATGCAAGGTTCTCTCTGAGTATCGTGCAAACAGAGAAGGGATGCTAGTTGAGGAGTGGCTTGGGTTTGTTGGTGAAGGGAAGTGTCAAGACGAAAATGTATCGGCTGCCAAGAAACTGCTAGGGAGGTGGTGGATCTTAAAGCAGCAACTGGGCACGAACGACACGAGTGGGAGGGGTAATGCTGCAGAGCACACCCCTGAGTCTCAGTGAAGAGAGGAAGAGCGTACGTGTACACTCGCCTGGTTTCTGTAGCGTCCCCATGTGGGGGCATCGGTTCTAAAGGATTGGCTACTACAATCAAATCAAAAATCAAAACATAAAATACCTTGAAAGATGCTCGTTTGACATCACCAAACACAACCCACGTATCACTGATAATAGGCCGCAAAAAATTCACGAAACAGTTTTACACGACTTAGATTTGTCCAACGAATATTTCGAAACTGTCTGCACAAAGTTAAAGAGACCGGATATTTATCCTTAGTCCGACCCTTAGTGGAGTATTGCTCTACGATTTGGAATCCTTACCGGGTGGGTCAGGTGCATGACATCGAAATGGTACAGCGTAGAGCTGCTAGGTTTGTTACGGGTAACTACGAGCGAGACCAGAGCGTTACTCAAATGATCCAAGGTCTCCAATGGGATTCGTTACGAGCAAGACGGGAGGCTCAATGCACGGGGCTTTTTGATAAATTTGTTACGTCGGAAAATTCTAACTTGGTGGAGGGAATTTCTAAACGAAACCACCAAGGTGGTAGACGCTGTCATCGCAACCCACTTATGGAAATCCACGCACGCTCAGATCCATATTACTGGTCCTAGTTCTTGCATGCCATCCGACGTTGGAATTCTTTTCCAAAGGATAGCCTTAAGCTACGAGAAATTCATTTCGACAATGAAGGAATTGGTGTCCGCCACAACACGGTGGTACCCTTTGAACTTAACTCGGGTTAATGGACTAGCCTCCCCTACCACATGGTACTAAAAATACTGACAGTAGGGTACTGAGTTGAATTGAATTGAATTTCGAGCATTTGAGACACCCTGTATGCTCACCATTTTGCCAGTCATTACACGCCATATGCGCAGTTATCATGAAGTATGAAAATGCAAAATTGCTTTCAACCACCCGTGGACACGCTGGAATTCGTTTCCAAATCGCTTATCCAATTTGAAATGAATTTGAAGAGATTGAATAGGTCCCCAGGGCGGAATTAATCGAATCACGACCAGTGACGTCATGGGTGGAAACTAATTAAAACAAGAGCCCAAACAGAAAAGACAGAAAAGACAACTTTCCCCATCACAGTAAATCCCTTAATCGGCGGATGCACTTGATATCAAGCTCAATTAATATCAGCATTGATTAAGGTCTGAAACGAGACGCTCGATTTAATAATAATTGTTATTATATGCTTTATTCCACACAAAAATTGGTCTAAAGTAGAACAGCTCTACTAGTAATTTTCTTCTAATTTTCTATAATTTTTTTGAGAAAATTAAAGAAAAATTGCAGGTGGAAAGTTAGCATTACGGCGAAACATTGAAAATGAGAAGACCAATCATATCGAAGTATTACAAAATTAGGTGAGGATTTGAGGGTTTCAAGTTTCCTAACCAGGAACCAATTTCATAAAAAATGAGTGTGTGTGAGGAGGTGATGAATCTGAGGGTTAGCTGTGAGGATTTGAGGTTTTCGAGTTTCCTAACCAAGTATTGTTTCATTAATGATCAACTCATTACATGAAGTCCTTTTTTATGAAATAGGGCATTTGGTTCCAATTCAATGTCGTTTCAGAAAAAATGAGGAGCGTGAGGAGGTGATAAATATGAGGGAAAGCTGTGAGTAGTTGAGATTATCAGGTTAGGAAACTTCCATTTCCATGACTTGAAAGCCTCAACTCCTCACCAGCTATTCCTCATATACTCCTCATTTTTCATGAAGTTTGGCCTGGCGAAATAAGAATGCTGCTATGAAAATTTATTGCCATACCCACACTAAAAATGCTGAATTTTAATAAGTCAATGCAGGGGCGGATCCAGCTTTTTTTTCAAACTGGGGTCAGTCACCAAAATTCGACCATTATATAATCGAAACGGTAATTTATGACATGACATGACCTCTTTTCAAGTCTGCAGTGA